>SJYT01051914.1:0-34777 GCA_006410635.1 Cephalophus harveyi | reverse complement strand
CCTGACAGGCTCCTCTAACCATGGGATTCTCCAGGCAAGAGTACCAGAGTGGGTTGCCATTCCCTCCTCCGAGGGATCTTCCCGACCCAGGGATCGAACCTTCGTCTCCTGCATTGCAGGCAGTAGCGATGAGTCAAGTCAATTGGACTTAAAAAAATTCTCCACTTGTATTTCAAGCAAGCATGCCTGCCCTCCTCCTCCCCCCGCCACACCCCTGGATTCCTGCTTTGACTCTGTAACCCCCCCTCCCACCCCCTGGAAATGAAAAAAAATCCCTTTCTGGGTTTGACCGAGGGAGACCACAGAGTTTTGGTCACTTGCAACCAAAAACTGTCTGCGTGCACAGCCATAGCAGCTCTTGACAGGCGTGACTTCCACCTCCTTGATCACTGAACTCATCACCTGCACTCACTGGCAGTCAGAAGTTGCTGGAATCCCGTGCATGTTGCCGAGCATACTGAGTCTGCCTCAGGATATGTACATTACATGATGTGACCCAGAACGCCCAGGAAGACGGGTGGTTTTCGACACCCCTTTGGATGAGTCAACCATGGGACATGTATCAAGACGGCGGCGTGGAAAAACTCTTGGCCCCAACACTCCCTATAGAATATACTTTGGGGTTTTTTGTTATGGTTGCTCCTAGCCCTAAAACAGGATCCTGGGCTTCCCTGGTGGCTGAGTGGTAAAGAAGCCACCTGTCAGCACACAAGGATTCAGTCCTTGGGTTGGGATGATCCCCTGGAGGAGGAAATGGCAACCGACTCCAGTCTCCTTGCCTGGAGAATCCCATGGACAGAGGAGCCTGGCGGGCTGCCTTCCATGGGGTCGCAAAGAATCAGATCTGACTGAGTCACTGAAATCAACACCAGGTATAGGGTTGAACACACAGGGCAACGTCCCATCTAGAACAAGAACTGTCAAGTCAGGCTAACTTTGTTTTCCAGGGGACATGGGGTGCGGTGTGGACCTGTTTCTGGTTGTCACAGCTGTGGGCGTTCCTGGCATCCAGTGGGTAGACGCCAGGGATGCAAATGAATATCCCACAATGCACTGCGTGCAAAGAATGATACAGCCCCAGGCGTCGTCTGTGCCAAGGTTGGAGAATCCTACTCTCAGGCCGACCCTTTGTCTTACTAATTCTTAAAGGCTTTTTCTCGACTAGCACTGGTCAACAAGGGGTGACTCTGCAGCCCTTTTCCGACGCCCCACCCACGGAGACAGTGGGGATATCCGGAATCACTGTGGCTGTCACAAGCGGGCTTATGCCCATCCTCATCTCCTGGATGGTGTCCAAGGATGAGACGAAACATCCGACAATGCGCAAGGCCCATTGGACGACAAAGAATTCCCCAGCCCCACATGTCAACTGCACTCAGGTTGGGAAATCTTGACCCAGAGGCAGACAAGCTCGCCAAAGGACAACTGTCCTTTCTTCTTAATGAACCAAAAATGGCACTGTTTCTTATGGAATCACATAGCTGGCCTTTCTAAAGTGGGGACAGGCCTTTCGGTTTGAATATCAGCTTGGGCCCTTATAACCCCTCAGTCTATTTGAGTAAAGAATGCTTTGCCTTTCAGGCGCACACGTTTGGGGCAGGGGTCAGAAGCTGTTCACGTCTGGGTACAGGGTCCAAGGGGCACAGCTGTTCTCCCCAACTTGTCTGCCCACATTTAGGTTTCTGAGCGTTTTCACATTCTCGCAAAGCTAGAGACTATAGAAAAGTCATGAGGTTGTAAGGAGTAAAAGCGGCTTCTAAGTGCATATGGGAGCATAGGATGGCACAATAAATGGGAAGAAGCCCACCTAGCATGAACACCATCTGCTGTTCATAGTCACCACGGGCTAAAAGGGACCTGCTGGCAATTGCAATTCCTGGTCCACAGTCCCGAAATGCCAACATGTGAGGCCAAGTGGGTTTCAGAATTCAGAACTGTTTGGATTTGAGAAGGTCGAGGCTTTTATTTAAAAAAATGAAAACTAATTTATTAAAATGATTCAAAGAACCGCCTTCCCCTCTTCAGAGGTGAACTGTCTTCAGGACAGTTTATGGCAATCATAACACAGAGGGTAGCTTTCTACAATGAAGCATTCATCTTCACACCATTAACACCATTTAACAACAAGCAAAGGCTGTAACTGGGAGAGAAGACCTTCACCGAACATTATGGTGATCGTTTCAGAATAGATACGGTATATTAAATCGTTACGCTGTACATCAGAACCGTATAGAATTTTAGAGGTCAACGATACGTGAGTCAAACTGAAATTATCTATTCACTTGTCATTTAATAAACAGGGAATATATATGGAAATATAGACATATATTTATTCACCTTTACCGTCATATAAACTGGAGAAGCAAATGGCAACCCACTCCAGCAATCTTGCCTGGAGAATTCCATGGACAGAGGAGCCTGGCAGGCTACAGTCCATGGGGTTGACAAGAGTCAGGTGTGACCGAGTAACTATCACTCACTCACCTTCATATGTAGAGATATATTAAATCTATATATGTATATATTCACCATTACCATCACATATATATAGATTAAAAATATCCATTTTTGTATAAATTAACTATTAACTTCACATATAGAGATACAATGTATCTTCAAATATATCACGTAATCCACATACATTTTTATTTTTTGGCCACACCACACAGCTTGTGGGATCTTTGATCCCCAACCAGGGAACTGGGGAAACATATGTCCCCTACAGGGGAAGTGAGCAGTCTTAACCACAGGCCTGCCAGGGAAGTCTCAGCGTACACCTTTAGTGAAGTTCTGGACCACACCCCGCCATCACACATATTAACACTTCTGCAGTCGTAAACACATACTTTTTAAAAAGTATTTTTGAATACCATTAAAACTGCTTTTTTCCATCAAGTATCTGACCAACTTGTTTCTGCTTCAGTAAATCTTTGGAAAATTCAAAAAAAAAAAAAAAGAGAGAGAGATCTTGGCATTCTCTCAGATAAAGAAAGAGTATTCAACGATACGTCAGTTTCACATTCCTGGATTCAGAATTAGCATTGCTGCCAAACACTGGGCTTCCTGCTGCTGCTGCAGCTAAGTCGCTTCAGGCCTTTGCCTTTTCCTGGTTACAGACAAAGGGCTGGGAGAGGGAGGCCAGGGCTTGGAGAGAAGAAGGTGAGAGAGGCAGGTGCTGGCCAGGCCCGCCTATGCTGAAGAGCATCCTGGCCAATCCCGAGAACTGATGTAACCCCAGGCTTTCCTCCTCTGTGACAGAGGCGGCAGACAGGGACCCAAGACACCCTGGCCCAGTGACTCAGCTCGGGCAAGCCGGGGCAGCCTCCAGTGGAAACAACCAGCTGCCAGGAAACATGGAGAAGACCTGAGAACATCACGCCAGGGCCATCTTCCCGCTTCTATCATATACCACGGGTGCTACTTCTTGTCTCCAGTTCAGAAGGTCTAAAGACAGGGTGCTGTGCCTCCCCGAGAAGCCTTCAGCAGTGTCTGGAGATAATTATCGGACCGGGGAGGAGGTATGCAATGCTGTCTCTAAGTAGGAGGTTCTAAATATCCAACAGTGCACAGGACGCCCCCATATCAAAGGGGTGGTCCTTTGATGTGGTCCTTTGATGTTGTCTTTTGATGTGGTCCTTTGATGTGGTGATGATGTGGCCCCAAACATCATCACTGCTCAGACTGACGACCCCTGCTCTCCCCTGGGTGCTGTGCCTCCCCGAGAAGCCTTCAGCAGTGTCTGGAGATAATTATCGGACCGGGGAGGAGGTATGCAATGCTGTCTCTAAGTAGGAGGTTCTAAATATCCAACAGTGCACAGGACGCCCCCATATCAAAGGGGTGGTCCTTTGATGTGGTCCTTTGATGTTGTCTTTTGATGTGGTCCTTTGATGTGGTGATGATGTGGCCCCAAACATCATCACTGCTCAGACTGACGACCCCTGCTCTCCCCTGAAGCTCTGCCTGACGCATTTCATTGTTTTATGAACAAGAGTTGGTGTACAACGTTGCGTTAATTTCAGGAGTATTGCATAGCGATCCAGGGTTCTTGCAGATTACTTTCTGCTATAGGTTATGACAATGGCCCATATAGTAACCTATAATAGGTTATTATAATGGCCATAAATCCTTGTTGCTTATCTATTTCATATATAGTAGTGTGTCTCCACGAATTCTATACCCCTAATTTGTCCCTGCTTATGTCTCTCTCCCCTTTATTTGCTAACTCGCTTCAGTCATGTCCAACTCTTCTCTACCCTATGGACAGTAGGGCGCCAGTCTCCCCTGTCCACGGGGATTCTCCAGTGAAGAATCCTGGAGGAGGCTGCTGTACCCTGCTCCAGGGGCTTTTCCCAACCCATATCTCTTATGTCTCCTGCATTAGCAGGCGGGTCCTTTACCATTAGCTTCCTTGGTGGCTCAGCTGGTAAAGAATCTGCTCGCAATGCGGGAGACCCAGGTTCGATCCCTGGGTTGGGAAGATCTTCTGGAGAAGGAAATAGCCACCCACTCCAGTCCTCTTCCTTGGAGAATTCCATGAACAGGGGAGCCTGGTGGGCTACAGTCCATCGGGTCACAAAGAGTCGGACACGACTGAGAGACTCACACAACAACACGTCTCTTTCCCCTTGAGTAAAAGTTTGTTACGTGTCGATTTCTGTTTTGTATACGTACTCATTTGTATTATTTTCAAGATTCCACATACAAGTGATATACAGTATATGTCTTTCTCTGTCTGACTGATCACTAAAGATCAGTCAGATCTTTAGTGATCTGGTCCATCCCTCTAGGTCCATCCATGCTGTTGCAAATGGCAACATTTTATTCTCTATTTATGGCTGAGTCACATTCTGTTGTGTACATGGACCACATGTTCTTAATCCAGTTGTCTGTTGGTGGGCACTGAGGTTGCTTCCACATTTTGGGTATTGTAAATAGTGCCTGATGAAGCTGAAGCTCCAATCCTTTGGGCACCTGATGCGAAGAACTGACTTATTGGAAAAGACCTTGATGCTGGGAAAGATTGAAGGCGGGAGGAGAAGGGGACGACAGAGGATGAGATGGCTGGATGGCCTCACCGACTCAATGCACACGGGTCTGAGTGAACTGTAAAGGAGAGCCCCCAGCCCCCAGCCAAACTCTCCATCCGAAGAACTGACTCACTGGAAAAGACCCAGGTTCCATCCCTGGTCAAGGGAACTAGATTCCACGTGCCATGACTAAAGATTCTGCATGCTGCAGCTGAGACCCAGCGAAGCCAAATACATAAATAAGAATGCTCAGAAAAAAAAAAAAATACAGGGGAAGTGAGCAGTCTTAACCACAGGCCTGCCAGGGAAGTCTCAGCGTACACCTTTAGTGAAGTTCTGGACCACACCCCGCCATCACACATATTAACACTTCTGCAGTCGTAAACACATACTTTTTAAAAAGTATTTTTGAATACCATTAAAACTGCTTTTTTCCATCAAGTATCTGACCAACTTGTTTCTGCTTCAGTAAATCTTTGGAAAATTCAAAAAAAAAAAAAAAGAGAGAGAGATCTTGGCATTCTCTCAGATAAAGAAAGAGTATTCAACGATACGTCAGTTTCACATTCCTGGATTCAGAATTAGCATTGCTGCCAAACACTGGGCTTCCTGCTGCTGCTGCAGCTAAGTCGCTTCAGGCCTTTGCCTTTTCCTGGTTACAGACAAAGGGCTGGGAGAGGGAGGCCAGGGCTTGGAGAGAAGAAGGTGAGAGAGGCAGGTGCTGGCCAGGCCCGCCTATGCTGAAGAGCATCCTGGCCAATCCCGAGAACTGATGTAACCCCAGGCTTTCCTCCTCTGTGACAGAGGCGGCAGACAGGGACCCAAGACACCCTGGCCCAGTGACTCAGCTCGGGCAAGCCGGGGCAGCCTCCAGTGGAAACAACCAGCTGCCAGGAAACATGGAGAAGACCTGAGAACATCACGCCAGGGCCATCTTCCCGCTTCTATCATATACCACGGGTGCTACTTCTTGTCTCCAGTTCAGAAGGTCTAAAGACAGGGTGCTGTGCCTCCCCGAGAAGCCTTCAGCAGTGTCTGGAGATAATTATCGGACCGGGGAGGAGGTATGCAATGCTGTCTCTAAGTAGGAGGTTCTAAATATCCAACAGTGCACAGGACGCCCCCATATCAAAGGGGTGGTCCTTTGATGTGGTCCTTTGATGTTGTCTTTTGATGTGGTCCTTTGATGTGGTGATGATGTGGCCCCAAACATCATCACTGCTCAGACTGACGACCCCTGCTCTCCCCTGAAGCTCTGCCTGACGCATTTCATTGTTTTATGAACAAGAGTTGGTGTACAACGTTGCGTTAATTTCAGGAGTATTGCATAGAGATCCAGGGTTCTTGCAGACTACTTTCTGCTATAGGTTATGACAATGGCCCATATAGTAACCTATAATAGGTTATTATAATGGCCATAAATCCTTGTTGCTTATCTATTTCATATATAGTAGTGTGTCTCCACGAATTCTATACCCCTAATTTGTCCCTGCTTATGTCTCTCTCCCCTTTATTTGCTAACTCGCTTCAGTCATGTCCAACTCTTCTCTACCCTATGGACAGTAGGGCGCCAGTCTCCCCTGTCCACGGGGATTCTCCAGTGAAGAATCCTGGAGGAGGCTGCTGTACCCTGCTCCAGGGGCTTTTCCCAACCCATATCTCTTATGTCTCCTGCATTAGCAGGCGGGTCCTTTACCATTAGCTTCCTTGGTGGCTCAGCTGGTAAAGAATCTGCTCGCAATGCGGGAGACCCAGGTTCGATCCCTGGGTTGGGAAGATCTTCTGGAGAAGGAAATAGCCACCCACTCCAGTCCTCTTCCTTGGAGAATTCCATGAACAGGGGAGCCTGGTGGGCTACAGTCCATCGGGTCACAAAGAGTCGGACACGACTGAGAGACTCACACAACAACACGTCTCTTTCCCCTTGAGTAAAAGTTTGTTACGTGTCGATTTCTGTTTTGTATACGTACTCATTTGTATTATTTTCAAGATTCCACATACAAGTGATATACAGTATATGTCTTTCTCTGTCTGACTCATCACTAAAGATCAGTCAGATCTTTAGTGATCTGGTCCATCCCTCTAGGTCCATCCATGCTGTTGCAAATGGCAACATTTTATTCTCTATTTATGGCTGAGTCACATTCTGTTGCGTACATGGACCACATGTTCTTAATCCAGTTGTCTGTTGGTGGGCACTGAGGTTGCTTCCACATTTTGGGTATTGTAAATAGTGCCTGATGAAGCTGAAGCTCCAATCCTTTGGGCACCTGATGCGAAGAACTGACTTATTGGAAAAGACCTTGATGCTGGGAAAGATTGAAGGCGGGAGGAGAAGGGGACGACAGAGGATGAGATGGCTGGATGGCCTCACCGACTCAATGCACACGGGTCTGAGTGAACTGTAAAGGAGAGCCCCCAGCCCCCAGCCAAACTCTCCATCCGAAGAACTGACTCACTGGAAAAGACCCAGGTTCCATCCCTGGTCAAGGGAACTAGATTCCGCGTGCCATGACTAAAGATTCTGCATGCTGCAGCTGAGACCCAGCGAAGCCAAATACATAAATAAGAATGCTCAGAAAAAAAAAAAAAAAGGAAAACAGCAAATCCAGCTGCTGCTCCAGCTGAGCCCAGCGCTGTGTCCTTCCTGTTCTTGACGAGTATTTCATGACCGCTGACATCAGCTCTTGCAGTCTTTCACCGGATTTTTTATTTTTTGTCTTGGACAGCCTCGGAGATGACGCTGCCCCTGTGTTTCATCATCACTCCCTCTTTTATTACCTGGATCCCGGGGTGCTGGGTGAGAGCTTGCTGAGTCAGTGACCGAGTTTTTCAGGGCTAACATCCAAACAAGCCGGGGAGTTTAAGCAGAAGCCGGGAGCCTGACAGGACAGCGGAGGTGGTGATGGGGTCTGGAGAACACGGCTTGAAGTTTTTACCCGCAAACTTTTTTTAAATTATTAGTTTATTTTTAAGATTTTTTTTTTTTTGATGTGGACCATTTTAGCATCTTTATTGAATTTGTTTTTTGGTTTTTTTTTTTTTTTTGCTGAGAAGCCTGTTAGTTCCCTGACCAGGGATCTAACCTTCATCCCGCTGCACTGGAAGGTGAAGTCTTAACCATTGGATCACCAGGGAAGTCCCTACCCACCATCTTAAAAAAATTTTTTTTAATTAATTTTTTTATTAAAAAAAAAAAAATTCTACCAGTTTATTGCTTCCAACCCATCTCCCTCCACCCTCATGCATTCACGCTCGGGCATATAACCCCATGGACTGCAGCCCACCAGGCTCCTCTGTCCATGGACTTTTCCAGGCAAGAATACTGGAGTGGGGTTGCCATTTCCTTCTCCAATTTATTTTTCACTGGAAGATAACTGGCTTACGATGTTGTGTTGGTTTCTGCCCTGGGTTTACAGGCATTTCTTAGCCTCTATCGCTGGGAGAAAAATCACATCTTTGGTTGGTTCATAATAAGTAGGTTACGTGTGGCATTCAGTGCAAAGGATACGTTGTCCTAAATGCTGATTTTCTGTATATCTGCTTTTTCTCTTTCTGACTTACTTCACTCCAGCCTAACAGGCTCTAGGTTCATCTACCTCATCCCAATTGACTCAAATGTGTTCGTTTCCATGGCTGAGTAATATTCCATTGTGTATGTGTGCCACAGTTTGTTTATCCATCCATCTATTGATGGGCATCTAGGTTGCTTCTATGTCCTAGCTACTGTGACTTCCCTGGTGGCTTAGACGGTAAACTGTCTGCCTAAAATGCGGGAGACCCAGGTTTGATCCCTGGGTGGGGAAGATCCCCTGGAGGAGGAAATAGCAACCCACCCCAGTACTCTTGCCTGAAAAATTCCATGGGCAGAGGAGCGTGGTAGGCTACAGTCCATGGGGCTTCAAAGAGTCAGACACGACTGAGCGACTTCACTTCTTCTTCCTAGCTACTGTAAATAGTGTTTTAAGGAATACTGCCTATCCACAATCTCTTAAAGACAGTTTCTGGAGAAGAAAATGGCAACCCACTCCAGTACTCTTGCCTGAAAAATTCCATGGGCAGAGGAGCGTGGTAGGCTACGGTCCATGGGGCTTCAAAGAGTCAGATACGACTGAGCGACTTTACTCCTTCTTCCGAGCTACTGTAAACAGTGTTTTAAGGAATACTGCCTACCCACAATCTCTTAAAGACAGTTTCTGGAGAAGGAAATGGCAACCCACTCCAGTACTCTTGCCTGGAAAATTCCATTGGCAGAGGAGCCTGGTAGGCTACAGTCCATGGGGTGGCAAAGAGTAGGACATGACTGAGTGACTTTAAAAAAAGAAAAGAAAGGGCGAAAAAAGAGAGAGAAAAACAAAATAAAGAGTTTCATTCAACCTTTTAAGGGATACCTGACAGATATTGTTTACCCTTTAAATACAAATAGAGGGACACATTTTTTTTTCTCTCTCTTCTTTTATGCCTGAAAGCTTTTACACTTCTGGGTTCTGATAGCATCAGTTGTTACGTTTACAATCTCATTATAAATGAATATGGAGCAATATCTCAGGTGGCAAATAGGAATGTCCCTGCAAACACCAATTCACAGGAATAATCTCTCGGGTATCCTCACGTGGTTAGTGAACACACAGAGTGCCATTGGCAAATAACCATGACACAGAGGACTCTTTCAAGAAAACAGCCTCACCGTTTTTAGTGACATCATCGTAGATGACAATCATTTGTATCAGTCCCTCTTATGCAGTGTGCAAGGGACAGCAGAAACGAAAAAAAATGTTCTCTCGGGTATCCTCACGTGGTTAGTGAACACACAGAGTGCCACTGGCAAATAACCATGACACAGAGGACTCTTTCAAGAAAACAGCCTCACCGTTTTTAGTGACATCATCGTAGATGACAATCATTTGTATCAGTCCCTCTAATTCAATGTGCAAGGGACAGCAGAAAGGAAAAAAAATGAGGTAGACAGGAAATATGTTGACCCTCAGATAAGAAGAAAAGCAAGCAAGACGTGGACATCTGAATTCATTCTGATGATTTGTTCATAAGAGAAACATGGAGCCTCAGGCTGAATGGGGTTTACGCGCATTTCTTAGCCTCTATGGCTGGGAGAAAAATCACATCTTTGGTTGGTTCATAATAAGTTGATTACGTGTGGCGTTCACTGCAAAGGCTACATTGTCCCAAATGCTGATTTTCTGTAACTGATAGACAAGCAGAGAATAAAATGGTTGAACTGCAAATGCGTTCCCTGTTTAACCCAGCTCCTCTATAAAGACAGACGGATGACACAGCCAAACTCTGGAATAATAAACAGCACATCCAAAAACACAACCGTTGCAGCCACAAAGAACCCAAGACCCAACTGTCCTGAGGACGAATTGATCAATGTGCAAGCCTCTCAGTCACGAAACGTGGCTCTTTGCCGTTTTTCAGGACACAGATTCAATTGGTGCATGACAGACTTATTCATATATTTAAGAAAGAAAACAAAGGTGCAAAGTGAAAAAAAAGAAAAAGGAAGAAAATAGTGGACCTGCTATTCATTCTGCCTCCAAATTGTTTTGGAAAAAGCAAGCAGTTGCTTTTCCAAAGCAAGCTGAGAACGACATCAGTCTTTCAGAGAGTCTGTTTCAGGGCACATGCGTCTTATTTATATTCCTTGTATTGAACTAAGAAGCAATGGTTCTGATATTATGGTTGGCAAGGCTAATTGCTTACATTTCTCTCTTGAGACAAGCTATAGCCCAAAATGCACCTCTCTGCCCACTTCCTCTTAAGAGTTCTTCCTCCTGAGCTCTCCACTACTCTTTTTTTTTTTTTCTTTTTTAACTTTTAAAAATTATTTATTTGTCCATGCCAAGAGACATATGGACTACTCGTTCCCTGACCAGGGATTGAACTCACTCCCTTTGTCTTAGAAGCACAGAATCTCAACCACTGAACAGACAGGACATCCCACCACTATTCTTTTTACCAAACTCATGCTTAGGGCTTTCATCCAGAAAGAAAGACAAAAAGACTATCTGGCAATTGATTCCCTCTCCCATGAGACCTCATTGTTTCAGAGGAAACAAACAAATGATTACATATCAGATAAACCGCTGTGGGTGGCTTTGCAGGTTTCTCCAAAAGGTAACAGTCTTTTCTTTGCAAGGGAAGCTTTCATTACTCCCACTCCAGATGGTTCAGAAATCTCTGTCTCCTCCTTCAGCCACCGGATGCAAAGAGCCGACTCATTGAAAAAGACCCTGATGCTGGGAAAGACTGAGGGCAAAAGGAGAAGCGGGCGGCAGAGGACCAGACGGTTAGATAGCATCACCGACTCGGCGGACAAGAGCTTGAGCAAACTCCAGGAGACAGTAGAAGGCAGAGGAGCCTGGTGTGCTGCCGTCCACGGGGTCACAAAGAGTCAGAGATAACTTAACAACTGAACAACAGGCCCTTCGACTTAATTTAATCAAGTTGTGACCTGTAGGCTATTTCACTATCCTATAAAAGGAACGAAACAGGAATCTGTAGACGCCGCCCTTTGAAGCTCTGCGCTAAAGTCCCTATTGCCAGGAGCCGTTTTCTGTCTTCATTTATCTGAATCGACTGGCAGTCGAGAAGCAGGGGGGAAAAAAAATGAATGCAACTCACCAAGCTATTCACGGTGAAACACACAAGGTGCCCGGACTTGATCACAGGACCTCACACAGCTTCTCCCACTGACCACACGGGACGACACCCTGGGCTCCCTGCCCGCCTGGCGTCTGAAGAGTTACTGCGTGGCCCCGGGGAAGTTATAGGGAACCATCACCCGGCCGTAAAGTCATCCCCGGACAACCGGTGAATCTCTCATAAAAAAGTTATCTAGGCCCCGCGCCTGCGTCTCCCCACGTGTCTGTCCCTGACTGCTGAGTGCCTCATGCATAAATCAGAAAGGGAGCTGGGCTTGCTGAGCTCAGTCGTCACGCCACGGGGGAGGAAGGAGTCAAAGGGACATGATGGTCATCTCGGAGGATGTTTATGCAGAGCACTTTGGAGGTGCGCTAGGGCTGGCCCACGGCCGAGAGGCACGTGCGGGGACCACTGATCAGCCGGTGGTCCCCAGTCAGGGGGCGGTGATGGGTGAGGTCTGGCACACAGCATGCTCCGTGCACAGTGGGCAGGAAACCATTCCCGCCTCCCTGCCCATCGCCCCCACATGCTGCACACAGAGCCTCGAGGAATGCATTCCTCACCGTCACCCTGGGCGAGGATGCTCAGCCAGGTCACCCACCCGCCCGCGCCCCCCGTCTCGTGGGCGGGGTGCAAAACAGCAGAGAGGAAGTGAGCCCAGGATGCCCCTGCCCACACGTCTGGGGGACATCTCTGCCCAGCAAAAGATAACTCGCCCCGGTGTCTCTTTGGGGAATTCCCAGGTGGCTCAGGGATAAAGAACCTGCCTGCCTCTGCAGGCGATGCAGGAGACTCAGGTTCGATCCCTGGGTTGGGAAGATTCCCCTTTGAGGAGGGAATGGCAACCCACTCCAGTATTCTTGCCTGGAGAATCCCATGGAGAATCCATGGACAGAGGAGCCTGGCGGGCTGCAGTCCATAGGGGTCGCAAAGAGTCAGACACGACTGAAGCGACTTAGCACGCATGTCTCTTTTCTTTATTCATCTGGCTGTGCCAGGTCTTCCTTGCGACACACGGAAGCATCTACCTTAGTCACTATCACGCGGGATGGATGTAGTTCCCCGACCAGAGATTGAACCCAGGCCTCCCGCATTGGGAGCGTGGAGGCTTAGCCCCTGGACCACCAGGGAAGTTCACACCCTGTCTCTTTGACCAAGTCCCCTCCTGTCCTCATTTTCTTTTGTTTAGGTTTAAAAAAAAAAAAAGACTAACTCCGTCTTTGTTTTCATGAGTCCCCATCTATAAATAAAACATTAGTTTTAATTGTTTTGTGTGCCCCAGGCATTTGGCAGGTTTTCCTATAATTAATACATAATGGAGCGGCTGCTGACAGATTTCCCGTTCTGTGTGGAAACCCAGGGATGATAGTAAGGTGAAACCTGCAAAACAAAGAGTTGAGCCTGAGTAAGCATGGCAACCCACTCCAGTACTCTTGCCTGGAAAATCTCATGGACCGAGGGGCCTGGTAGGCTACAGTCCACGGGGCTGCAAAGAGTCAGACACGACTGAGCGACTTAAAGAAAGAAGAGAAGCATGACCTGGGGGGAGTTTCTCCAGTGGCTCAGTGGGCAAGAATCTGCCTGCAATGCAGGAGATGTGGGTTCCATCTGCGGGTGGGGAGATCCCCTGGAGGAGGGCATGGCAACCCACTCCAGTACTTCTTGCCTGGAGAATCCCACGGATAGAGGAGCCTGGCGGGTTACTGTCCACGAGAGTCGCAAAGTCAGACAGGACTGAATTGACTTAGTACACAGGCATGCATGACCCAGACATCATCCAAAGGTGACATCTGGTCTTGGGGTTGGTGGGGGGATGTCTCTACAAAACTTACTCGTTGGAGAGATGGTTCAAGGCGTGGCGTGGAGGTCACGATTCCAGCATACCCTGGGATGTTTGTGGTCGCAGACCGCTGTAAAGGGCCAGAGCACAATGGCTTTAGATTCTAAAACTCCTGGCTTAATTCCGGGGTAAGTCAGTTAGCCGTCCAATAAGGTGTGGTCTTAGTGGTCCCGGGCCCTGGAGAGAATGAGGAAGCAGCCTCTGGTGTCCTTATGGATCATTCCCTACCCTTCTAGCTGCTCTTGGGTCTCTCCCAGCAAGGAATATGAAGGGACGGCAAGGTTAAAGGGCAGACTACACCCCTATGACCCCATACTGCCCAGAGAGGGCTCCGGGCCTCTGGAAGCTGACCCGCCCTCAGAGGCACCCTGGGACAAGTTCTTGGGACCTGTCCCAGCAGATTTCCTTCCCAGGGGCAACTCCAGAGCCTGAGGGGTGGTTCCCTCTCAGTTGGAGTCTCTCCCACCCCCAGGAGCAGAAATCCCAATGGCTGCAAGATCTTGGCTCTGCCCGTCACCATGAGTCACCGAGGTCAGCATTTCCAAGCACCTGGGCCAATCCAGCTTTTACCGGCATAGCACCCTGGCTGGTCCCTCAGGCAGGGATCAGCTCCTTGGGGCCCCAGATCTTCAGCCTGAGGTCTCACCCTCTCTAAGGGGCCTCTCTGAGTCCTCACAGGGCGAAGCAAGAAGACTCACCCCCACTCTCATACACATTGGGAGAGTCAGTTCAGTTCAGTCCCTGGGTCGTGTCCGACTCTTTGCGGCGATCCCATAGACTGCAGGATGCCAGGCCTCCCTGTCCATCACCAACTCCCGGAGCTTGCTCAAACTCAAGTTCATTGAGTCGGTGATGCCATCCAACCATCTCATCCTCTGTCATCCCCTTCTCCTCCTGCCCTCAATCTTTCTCAGCATCAGGGTCTTTTCCAGTGAGTCAGTTCTTCACATCTGGTGACCAAAATATTGGAGTTTCAGCTTCAACATCAGCCCTGCCAATGAATATTCAGGACTGATTTCCTTTAGGATGGACTGGTTGGATCTCCTTGCAGTCCAAGGGACTCTCAAGAGTCGTCTCCAACACCACAGCTCAAAAGCATCAATTCTTTGGCGCTCAGCTTTCTTTATAGTCCAACTCTCACATCCAGACATGACTACGGGAAAAACACTCCGGGAGAGGCAGGATTGTAATCCCAGAGAAAGCTGTTGTCTTCCCTTTTTTAAAAATATTTATTTATTTATTTTCAGTGGAGGCTAATTACAACATGGTGGTTTTTTTTGCCGTACGTTGACATGAATCAGCCATGGGTGTGCGACCCAGCAATCCCACTGCTGGGCATACACAGCAAGGAGAGCAGAAATGAAAGAGACAGGCGTACCCCAGTGTTTCCCGCAGCCCTGTTTACGATAGCCAGGCTGCTCTTTTCTGTTGCTGCTGCCAGAACACAGAGCCCATGGAGGTTTCTGCTGCCTGCATTAACTATTCCTCCAGGACCTTTTTTTTTTTTTTTTTTGCCCCTGAGCCAGCCCTTACTACCTTGCTATCACAAACATTCCCTCCCCACCCCAAGGATTTATCTTATTGAATGGAAGGCAGATTTAAAGTCAGGCCCCAGGCTAACCATGTGACCAGCCCGGAGCAGTGGTTGGCTCTTGTCCTGCATTCAAGGCGAGGTTCCTCACCAGATCACCAGATAAAGAACCAGGGCGCAGTGCATGGAACATAAATGGAGGCTCCTTTGGGGCCAGTTTTGGCGGGGGGAGGCTTCCCTGGTGGCTCAGACAATAAGGAATCTGCCTGCTAAAGGAGGAGAACCGGTACAATCCCGGGGTTCAGACGATCCCCTGGAGGAGGAAATGGCAACCCACTCCAGGATTCTTACCTGGAGAATTCCCATGGACAGAGGAGCCTGGTGGGCTACGGTCTGTGGGATCCCAGAGAGTCAGACACGACTGAGGAACTGACCCTTGGGCCAGTTTTAGAGACTCAAGTGAAAAGACTGCACCTGAGCTATGTAAGCCACTGGGCTCTGAGGTCAGGAAGAACAGAGGCTTTGTGTTACTCACCCTTGCAGGGAATTCCCTGGCGCTCCGTGTCCCAAAGGCAAGGGATGCGAGTGCGATCCCCAGTTGGGGAACTAAGATTGCACATGCCAGGCACCCTCCAATCGCCGGCACCCCCGACCCCCGCCCACCAACCCCTGCAGAACACAAACCTTGTAGAGGCGTAGAAATGGAATTGTTCCAGGCGGAACCTCAGGGATGTTCAACACCTGTCTCACCACACTGATCACCAATGGAACCCTCAAGCTAAAATCGTACACGCCTTCCCGCTTGGGACTCTGCAGAAGACTCTAGTGGACAAACAGCTGGTGGAGAATCCCAGCGGAGGGCAGTCAGTCCAAGACTGGCAAGTGGAGACTCATTCTCCAAGACCGATCTGAGGCTTGGCCCTGAGGGTGTTGCGTAGGGGGACTGACATCTCTGGGCAAATCAGGCGGCTGGGACCAGGGCAACCGAACACTCGTGGGAAGCTCCTCTCTTGAGCCGGATGGGGGCCTGGAAGCTCAGGATCCACGGGGCGGCTGCCTTATGATCGTCTGCAATCAGCCTCTATTCTCTCTGTAGGCATGGGACCAAGTGGGCACATTCCCAGGGTACAGGTCCTGCTGTGAATTTCAGGATGGGCTCAGCTACTCTCCGGCAAGCCACCGCCGCCTCCAAAAGCCCAGGAATGTTCACTAGTACATACGGAAGGCATAAACAACGAGGTCTTGTGATACGAGAGAATGGGAGAATACACTTGTCTAACTGAGTCGGCTTGCTGTACAGCAGAGATTAACACAACACTGGAAATCAAGATACTTCAGTGAAACATATGAAAGTAAAGCCCAGAAACATGAATGAGTATATACAGAAGGGATAAATGGCAAGGTCCTGACTTTGTCATGAAAGACAGTGGAAAAAGAATACCTGTGTATAACTGAGAATAACCTGTGTATAACCTGTGTATACCTGTGTATAACACCCTGCTGTACAACAGAGATTAACACAACACTGCAAATCAAGGCTACTTCACTGACGTGTATAAAAGTGAAGTCCAGAAACCTGAACGAGCATATATATAGAAGGGATAAACAACAAGCTCTTGCTACGGTAGGACCTCTACAGATCACAGGGAACTCTATTCGATACCCTGTGATAAAAGAGAAAGGGAAATTACGGGGCAGCAACAGAGAAACCAAGACCCCGATGCTGGGAAAGACTGAAGGTGGGAGGAGAAGGGGATGACAGAGGATGAGATGGCTGGATGGCATCCCCGACTCGATGGACATGAGTTTGAGCCAGCTCCGGGAGTTGGTGATGGACAGGGAAGCCTGGGGTGCTGCAGTCCATGGGGCTGCAAAGAGTCGGACACGACTGAAGGACTGAACTGAACTGAATGGAGAAACAGATATAGGCAAAGCCTTGTGGACACAGGGAGAAGGGAGGAGAGGGTGAGATGTATGGAGAGAGTATCATGGAAACTTACACTACCATCTGTAAAACAGATAGCCAATGGGAATTTGCCGAATGTCTCAGGAAACTCAAACAGGGGCTCTGTATCAACCTGGGGGTGAGGAGGGAGATGGGAGGGAGGTTCAAAAGGGAGGGGACATACGTATACCTCTGGCTGATTCATGTTGAGGTTTGACAGAAAACAGCAAAAATCTGTAAAGCAATTATCCTTCAATTAAAAAATAAATTTTAAAAAAGGAGAGAATGGAAAAGTATATATATGTCTATCTGAGTTACTTTGCTGCACAGCAGAGATTAACACCACACTGTAAATCAAATAAACTTCAGTAAAAAGGTATAAAACTAAAGCCCAGAAATGCGAACTATTATAAATAGGAGGAATAAATAACAATATGCTACTGTATAGACCAGGGTATGCTATTTGATATCCTGTGATAAGGCATAGTGGAAAAAGACTATGAAAAAGAATATATACATATAACTGCATCACTTCGTTGTAGAGCAGAAATTAACACAACACTGGAAATCAGCTCTACTTCATTAGAAAAATATATTTTAAAAAATAAAGCCCAGAAATGCTAACGATTATACACAGGTTGAGTACGCAACAAGATCCCATTGTATAGCACAGGAAACTCTTTTCGATATCTTGTGATAAATCATAACGGAAAAGAATATTTAAAAAAAAAAAATGGATCACCGCCTTGGTGGCTCAGACAGTACAGAATCCACCTGCAATGCAGGAGATGGGGGTTCGATCCCTGGGTCGGGAAGATCCCCTGGAGAAGGAAATGGCAACCCACTCCAGTATACTCGCCTGGAGAATCCCAGGGACAGAGGAGTCTGTGTCCAAGGGGTCTCAAAGAGTCGGACACTAACACTTTCACTTTTTTTTCATACATATGTGTAACTGAATTGCTGTGCCGTACGGCAGAAATTGACACCACCCTGTAAATCGACTCCAGTATGTAAAAAATATGAAAATAAAATGAAGCCCCGAAATGCTAGAATATGTCAACCGCTGTACATCTCTAAGTCATGTCCAATTCTTTGCAGCCCCATGGACCGGAGCCCGCCAGGCTCCTCTATACATGGGATTCCATAGGCAAGAATACTGGAGTGGGTTGCCATTTCCTTCTCCAGAGGACCTTCCTGACCCAGGGATCGAACCCGGGTCTCCCGCATGGCAGGCAGTTTCTTTACCAACTGAGCTACATGTTGAGACCCTCCATGGAGGCTAAAGGGAGATTCTTGGGCAGCAAAGAGCAGAACACCCGTGGGCCCCACTCACTGACTCAGTCCTCAGGGGCCACACGTAACATGAACCGGAGCTGAACAACAGAGGGAGATGTAAAAAATCTGAGTCATCTCAAGGCTGCTGTTTTTGGTTATTTATGGCTTTTAATTATCAAGCATGACTCATGTCTTCACAAGCTGGGCTAATCACAGTCTGGGCTTTGATATACTGCTTTCGGGGACTTGAAGGTATTATGGCTTTTTTATCAAACCCCAAATCGGGTCCCAGTAAATTACCTTCCTTTACGTGGCATTCCAGTGACTCCAAGAGGCGAGGGGGTCACCGGGATTGATCGCCACAAAGGTTCTTTCAGGGGAGACAGGGCTGGAATAGATGCATTTTTAAACGTTCTTCTTTATCCATTCATATACTGGCTGGCCGCCCACAAACATATTAGATTGAAATGTGTCCGCAAAGGAACAAAATACATGTAGTGTAACTGTTTGATCCATCCCGTCCACTGAATCTATTACACAACTCTGAAGCTTGAACAATTCTCTTTACCCTTTGCATTACACATACACCAAATTATACAGAAGGAATTTTCACCTACATTTCTTTTTCTTTTCTTTTTGTGGCTGTGCTGGGTCTTCCTTGCCACTCTGGCTTGAGAGTGGCACAATCTCTGGTTGTGTTGAGCGGGGTCTGCTCTCTAGTTGCGGGGAGTGGGCTGCTCACTGCGGTCGGTGGCTTCCCTTGTTGCAAAGCACAGACTCAAGTGTTCACGGGTTTCAGAAGCTGTGGCTCCCGGGGTCTAGAACACAGGCTCCGTGGCGCATGGGCTGAGTTACCTATCCAGGGGCATGTGGGATCTTCCCGAAGCAGGGCTGGAACCCATGTCTCTTGCATTGGCCCGTGGATTCTTTACCATGGAGCCACCGGGGAAGCCCACATCCTAAGTTTCTTAAGGCAACACACACGTCTGTTTATCAGTAATATGATGTTTGCACATATGCAAATTCAGTATGTGTATGTGATATGCCTGACCTTTCCTCTTGCTTTAATTATACTCACATCCATGCATAATTATTCATTGGAAGGACTGATGTTGAAGCTGAAGCTCCAATACTTTGGCCACCTGATGCAAAGAACTGACTCGCTGGAAGAGACCCTGATGCTGGGAAAGACTGAAGGCAGGAGGAGAAGTGGATGACAGAGGATGAGGAGAAGGGGACGACAGAGGATGAGATGGTTGGATGGCATCCCCGACTCGATGGACATGAGTCTGAGAAAACTCTGGGAGTTGGTGATGGATGGACAGGAAGGCCTGGCGTGCATGGGGTTGCAAAGAGTCAGACACGACTGAGCGACTGAACCGAACTGATAACACAGAAGAATGTGTGTCTTTGTAAGTTTAAATTTTATGTAAACACAATGCCTCAGGTTTCTTAAAGTCACACACACAACTCGATTCCTTGCATGTATCACACAAATGTGTGTGCATGTCTATATATACACACACATCCCATTTTCATGATTCCTAAACTGTTTACCCTTTGAGCTACTTCAGGTTCTCGGTCTGTGCAATTTACTAGGCAAATTTATGCTTCCTTTAATGCTCTGCGTACCACAATGACTTGTCGGGATGCTAGGTTCGTTCTCAACGATTGCTTCAGGACAATCTGGTCAAGAGAGCTGGAAGGTCCCAGTGGACCCCAAGCATACCAGTCGTCGGGCACTTCTAAAAGTAGGTTCTTGGGGCAGGGTGGGGGAGGCAACAGAGATCCAACTCAAGGGGAAGTGAACAGAGGTTACTTTCTTGTTAGAGGGAGTGTGTGATGTGTTTGGGAAATGCTAGGTTTAAAGAAAAAAAAATGAGAGAAGTGTATCCTGGGCCTGAATCGTTCTGAGTGGACAAGGGGCTTGTGGATTTCGGAGGGACTGTACAAGGCAATGGCACCCCACTCCAGTACTTTTGCCAGGAAAATCCTATGGATGGAGGAGCCTGGTGGGCTGCAGTCCATGAGGTCGCTAGAGTCGGACACGACTGAGCGACTTCACTTCCACTTTTCACTTTCATGGATTGGAGAAGGAAATGGCAACCCACTCCAGTGTTCTTGCCTGGAGGATCCCAGGAAGCCTGGTGGGCTGCTCTCTATGGGGTGGCACAGAGTCGGACACAACTGAAGCGGCTTAACAGCAGCAGCAGCAGCAGTACAAGCTGCACTGCTTTTTCCAGGTTTGTGTTATCCTAGGGAAGGAGAGGAGGCGACCAGCAGCCTGCTTTCCACTACTGTCTTTCTGCTGTCCGCTTCACTGTGGTTTGCTTAGTTAGGCTAAACAGGACAAAACCGGCCTCTCCGGGCAAGGCTGGGCTAAGAGTTGCTTAGTTGGACATTGTGCTGCTGCTATTATGGGTTAACATTCAAATGTCAGATGGAAAAAAACAAATGTTTCTTCATTTGGTTTATTTTTGGAACTTTCATTTTCCTTTTTTTCAAGCAGTAGTGTTTTTTTTTTTTTTTTTTCTAGTTGTCTCCAGGATAGATAGATAGAGGGATGGATGGATGGATGGACAGACATAGATGGATGGATGGATAGACAGACATGGATGAATGGATGGATGGATAGATAAGATAGAGCAACAGACAGATAGAGAGATAGATTGGACAGATAGATACAGGGATAGAGGGATGGATGGATACAGAGTTAAATAGACAGACAGACACAGGTGGATGGATGCATGGATGACAGGTAGATAGATATGATAGAATTGACAGATGGATAGATACACAGACAGGCATAGATGGATGGATGGATGGAGAGATAGATCGATGGATGTGGAGAAAGAGATGGACAGGACAGATAGATGGGACTGATGGGTGGATAGATGGATGGACATATGGGTGGATGGATGGATGGATGGATAGATGGATGGATGGATGATGGATGAACATATGGATGGATGGATGGATGGATGGATGGATGTTGGATGGACATAGGTATGTATGTATGGATGGATAGATAGATGTATGTGTATATGTATGTATGTATGGATGGATGGACATATGGATGGATGCACATATGGATGGATGGACACATGGATGGATGGATAGATGGATGTATGGATGAACGAATGGACAGATAGATGGATGGATGGATAGATGGACATATGGATGGAGGATAGATAGACGTATGGACGTATGGATGGATGGATGGATGATAGATATATGAATGGATGGATGGATGGATATATAGATGTACGTATGCATGGATGGATAGGTAGATGGATGGATGGATAGGCAGATGGATGGACGTATGCATGGATGGATAGGTAGATGGATGGATGGATGGATGGATGGACATAAGGATGGATGGATTAGAAAGATGGATGGATGGATGGATGATAGATGTATGAATGAATGGATGGATGGATGGATAGAGAGACGGATGTATGGATGGATGGATGGATAGGTAGATGGATGGACGTATGCATGGATGGATAGATGGATGGATGGATGGATGATAGATGTGATAGAGGGAAAGACAGGTGGATAGATAGATAGGTAGATAGATATGATAGAGGGATAGATGGATGGGTAGAGAGATAGAGAGATGGACACACACATAGACAGAATCATGAATGCATTTGATTTTCTCATCAGTCATCTATGAGGGATGTGGTTTTGATGATCCACAGCAGAAGAAACCTCAAAAACACAGACAATATAAAAATAGATTCTTCTGCCTGTTGGTTCCTTGAGAAGAAGCAAGACTGCACTCTCCCTGGACTCAACTGATTTCTTGTTTTCTTCACAAAGTCATCACAAGCCAAGATTCTCATACATCTGCTGACCACACGCACCACGGGCTTTGACCCCGTGGGACAAAGACCCCCAAGACCCCTTGAGAAACCTGGGTGAAATGCAGATACTGGTTCAGGTGGGCTGGGTGGGGCCTGGGGGGGTCTGCATTTTTGGCAAGGTCCCAGATGGTGCTGATGCTGCTGGTCTGTGGACACTTCTGCCGTCTACCACTGTGAGGAGTAAACGGAGCCCTCTCTGGCAGGCAGATCATCTGAGTGGTAGTCTGATAGCAAAGATGGTCAAGACAAATGACATTCCTGTAAAAATACCACCTGCACCCAGGAGGAAAATACCACAGGCAGAACATGCAGCTATCCACACCAGGCGTCCCTCCCAGAGCGCCCTGGGCTGGGGACAAACAGTGGGTAGAGGGGAGCGGTCCCTCTGCCATGGTCCCTACTGCCACGCCAGCTATGCACGGGAGCCAGAGCTTGCTTCTTTTTTCTTTGTAGTAAAGGACTGTATTTACTAAGAGCATATTTAGTTGAGTGGGGGCTTCTAAGAAGGCTCAATGGTCAAGAATCCACCTGCCAATGCCAGAGATGCAAGAGATGTGGGTTCAATCCCTGGGTCGGGAAGATCCCCTGGAGGAGGAAATGGCAACCCACTCCAGTATTCTTGCCTGGAGAATTCCATGGACAGAGGGGCCTAGTGGGGCTACAGTCCATGGGGTCACCTAGAGTTGGACACGACTGAGCATGTATGCACATTTAGTTGAGCACCTACTATGTACCAGGCCTCACTAGGATGTGCTGGCAGAGAGGGTCTTTCTCCTGAGCTTGCTGATGGTAGGTACAGGGCTCAGACATAGCCATAGCAAGCTGCCCATGTAAACAATGGAGAATCACAGTTCTGAAGTGTTAACGTAGAGCTCAGAGATCACATGGAGTATGTAAATAAGGAGATCTTGCCTTCAGGTAGAAGAGAAAGGCATTCCTTTTTGTTAAAAAAATTTCTATTTATTTACTTGGCGGCTCTGAGTCTTAGTTGTAGCACGCAGGATCCTCACTACGGCATGCGAACTCTTAGCTGCAGCCCATGGGATCTAGTTCCCCGACCAGGGGTGGAACTCGGGCCCGCCTACATCGCGAGCGTGGAGTCTTAGCCACCGGATCACAGGGAAGTCCTAAGTTTCCCCGCCTTGTCACAGGAGAATCCCCGCATGGGCCCATCCGGACGCTGAACGTGATGTGGAAGCCCTTCTCCTCAGGCTGGAGGAAGCGGGGTGGAGGGCAAGGCTTGTGAGTCCCCCATGGCTGGAGCAGAGCAGACTCTACAGGCACCCACCTGCCAGGAGCTGCAGGGACCACCGGGCTCCAGTCTGCCCTGGCACCAATCTCTGCTGAGTGGTACTCACGCCTCGCAGACGCGCAAAGACGATGGGGCAGAGGGAGGTGACGGATGGCGAGACAGACAGCGCCAGCGAGACGGACAGCGCCAGCAAGCCGGCACCCGGACGGACAGATCCTAGCTCTCCAGGAGCTGCGCGACCTCGGCCAGTTCCCATCAGCTTTCTTATCTGGCGTCTCGAAGGAAAGGGTTAATTAGCAGGACACTTAGCTGGGTTTTACAAGCGTGGAAGGACACGTTGTCTATGCCGCAAAATGAGCGTGTTGTTGTCAGGAAGGTGTTGTAAAAATGAATCAGTGAAATGTTTCAGCTCTACGGGAAGCCCATTCTTTTTTTTAATTTTTTTTCCTCTAATGCCTCTTGAGTCCCAGACTGAGAGCTCTTTGAATCAGGTCAAGGATTCTTGGAGTCGAGGGACATGAAGAAGCTGACTGCATATGCAGGGCGGAACCTCTGAGCTGCAGCTCTGCCTTCTTGCTGCACTAGGCTCCTGGGATTCCATGCACATATGACGCCATACATGTGTGTGCCTGTGTGTATGCATAGAGAGATAGAAGTACAGATAGATAGAGAGATAAACGGGTAGATAACTATCCGATAGTTAGAATATAGATGGATGGATAGATAGATGGATGCATGGATAGAGGTGGATGGATAGATAGAAGTATGGACAGATATAAGTATGGATGGACAGATAGACAGGAGGAGGAGACCCGACTTCAATCCCTGGGTCAGGAAGATCCTCTGGAGGAGGAAATGGCAGCCCACTCCAGTCTTCTGGCCTGGAGAATCCCCTGCACAGAGTAGCCTGGCGGGCTACCGTCCACGGGGTCGCAAAGAGTCGGACACAACTGAGCAACTGATACACACGCAGACGGTTGGATGGACAGATAAACAGATAAAAAGAAGATGGATGGATGAGTAGATGGATGAAGGATGGACGGAGAGATAGGATGACTGGATGAACAGAGAAACGCATGGATGGATATATTGACAGAAGATGGATGGATCGATACATGGACGGGTACACAGAAGGATGGGTACACAGACGTATGGGTGGGTACATAGGAGGATGGATGCAGAGATAGAAGGATAGGTGGATAGAGAGAAGGATGGATGGATGGATAGATGGGTGGACAGACAGAAGCGTGAATGGATGAATGGATAGATGGATGGATGGATAGATAGGGGCTGGATCTGTAGGACTGATGGATGGATGGATTGATAACCAGACATACAGGAGGTGTTTGCTACTGGCATTTAGTGAGTAGAGACAAGGAAGGCTGCTACATATCCTACAACACCCAGAAACAATCCTCCTGTAGCTAAAAAGTATCCTATTATTTTGCCAGGGCGGCCATAACCAAGTACCATAGGCTGGACGGCTTTTAAGTAACAGACTTGAGTGTGTTCGCGCCCCGTCCTGGAGGTGTGCGCAGGCCAGTTTCCTCCTGAGGCCTCTCTCCTGAGCGTGTCGACGGCCGTCTGCTCCCTGTGCCCCACGTGGGCATTCCCCCACCCCCGGTGCTGACCTCCTATTCTTATAAGGACCCCAGTCCTGCAGGATCAGGGCCCACCTGAGTGACTTCCTTTTATTTTCATTGCCCCCTCTTTAAAGATCTCCAAACACAGCCACGTTCAGAGGTCCCGGATGTTCAGCCAGGACATCCGCATTGACTTTGGGGGCACACAATTCAGTGCGTAATGACTTGCCTGCCCCAAATATGTACAGTGCTGAGGTGGCGGTGGTGATGGGGGGAACCCTGAACTCGGGGTACACAGGCGAGTGGTCTCTGCAGGGTTCCCAAACCTCAACTCACCATTTCTTTCTCTGCGTCCCTTACCTGCGTGCCACCTGCCCCAAAGGGCACCCCTGGAGTCATATCAGCCTACGCGGCCCGTGAGGCCAGAGGTCTGCAGCAAAACCTGCATTTCCAGTCGTCAGGGTCAGCGACCCTAGCTTCCGGCACCTGCCCCTAATGACACACTCCCTGCTTGAAACGCCTGCAGGGGCGTCTCACGCCTGTCATGCTTTCTCTGCCTTGTTCACTCTCCTGGGCTGGATGGTCTCCTAACTGCACGATTGGGTGGTAGCTCAAGGAAGGCTGGTTGTGGGTCCCCGTAAAAACCTGCGGGGGAAACGCTCCCTGCCTGCGGGGCTGTCAGTGTGAAACCGCCTGCAGTCACTCTACGTAGGACAGAAGCAAGCAGACATCCTGGGTTACCGATCTTTTTAAAGAACAGAAGACGATATTCTCTGATGGACAGAACGTTCAAGTCCCCCTACAACTCCTAGCTGGAAGCCGTAACCCCCAGTGAGCTAGGATTTGGAGGTGGGATCTTTGAGCATTTACTTGTAATTTTCTATATTTTTTAAAGCTCATGTAGAGCACTTTTTTTTCTTTTAAACTTGTTATTTTGTATTGGGGTATAGCTGACTAAGAAATGCTGAGATGGTTTAATTGAAGTATGTGTCTCTGCTCAGTTGCTCAGACCCCCATCGACTGTAGCCCGCCAGGCTCCTCTGTCCATGGAATTTTCCAGGCAAGAATACTGGGGTGGGTTAGGGTTAGCATAGTTGAATTAAAATGCTGTGTTAATTTCTGCTGTACAGCAAACTGACTCACTTATACAAATGTATGAATACATTCTGTTTTCATATTCTCTTCCATGACGGTTTATGACAGGATATTGAATATAGGTTGTTGGGCTATACATTTGGGCCTTGCTGTTTTATCCACAGGAGTTTAGTTCTGATATCAGCTCTGACTGCAGGGTTTTCAAGGGGAAAACCAGTCCCCACAATTAGCCGCTTTGCAAAAGTCACCTTATTAACATAACAAAAGACACCTTGGAGAAGCAATTCTCCCACACTTCTGGGGTGTCTGTTGTACCCACAACTCAACTCAATTCTGATCTGTCTACTGGGAGACAGCATCAGATCCCACAGTGTACGGGCTCCCACCAAACTGCCCCCCACCCAACCGCACCTCCTTCAGACATCAATCAAAAGTCCACGTAGTCACCTGTCCTTCCGACGGACCAGCTTTAGGCCCCAAGTTCCTCCAACCACCTCCTTGAGTTTCATTTCCTCCAGTGGCTCACAGAACTCAGGAAAACCGGTGACTTTCGGGTTCACTGCTTTATTATAAATGGATACGACTGTGGAACAGCCAGAGACGCACCGGGGAAGGATATGGAGGTATGGGGAAAGGACACGGAGCTCCCACACCCTCTCCAGGGAACCACCGTCCCATCACCTCCACGGGTTCACTGCGCGTTTTTATGGAGGCTTTATCATGTGGGCGTACTGATTATACCATTGACCATGGGTGGTTGGTTCAACCTCCAGCCCTCCACCCTTCCTTGGATGCTGGGGGTGAATCTGAACCTTCTGAGGCTCTCATGAGAAAATCTATTTGGGGCTTCCCTGGCAGCTTGGTGGTAAAGAATCTGCCTGATCTGCATTGGCAGGGCACACCGGCTCGGAAAGATCCCACAGGCTGAGAAGCAACTGAGCCTGTGTTCCAGTGACCCGGCCGGAGCTGCAACTACTGAAACCCAGGTACCCTAGGGCCTGATGCTCTGCAACGAAAGAAGCCAGTGTATTGAGAAGCCTGGGCCCCAGAACTAGAGAGCAGCTCCTGCCTGTCTCAACTAGAGAAAAGCCCACACAGCAACAAAGACCCAGCGTGGCCAAAATAATTAATTAAATTAAAAAAAAGCAAATTGTTTCCCCTGGCAACCAGTCCCCACAATTAGCTGCTCTGCAAGAGTCACATTATTAACACAACAAAAGACACCTTTATCTTCCTCCTCACTTAAGAAATTGCAAGGGCTCCAGGAGGTGCCTGAAATGGAGTGAAAACCAAACATGTATTTCTTATAACTGCCAGAGAAGTAATTAAGACTTAGATGAGGTCATGGGGGTGGTGCAGTTCACTTCAGTCGCTCAGTTGTGTCTGACACTTTGCGACCCCATGGACTGCAGCACGCCAGGCCTCCCTGTCCATCACCAACTCCCGGAGTCCACACAAACCCATGTCCATTGAGTGGGTGATGCCATCCAACCATCTCATCCTCTGTCGTCCCCTTCTCCTCCTGCCTTCAATCTTTCCCACCATAAGGGTCTTTCCCAAATAATATATGTTTATGTAGATCCACACTTTACATGTATGTATGTACACGTCTATGTACACATGGATATACTCTATGTAATATTTCTATCCATCCATACATAAGGACTTTCCCTGATGGCTCAGAGACTGCAGTGTAGGAAATGCAGGACCTGCCAGTTGGATTCCTGGGTAGGGAAGAGTCCCAGGAGGAGGAAAATGGCAACTCACTCTAGTATTCCTGCCTGAAAAATCCCATGGAAAACGGAGCCTGGCCGGCTACAGTCCAAAGGGTCACAAAAGGTTAGACACGACTGAGCGACTGAGCATGGAGCACATATAAAATACATATTATAAATATATAACAGATATGCTATTATATACATATACATCATGAGAAACGCTGGAGTGGAAGAAACACAAGCTGGAATCAAGAGTGCAGGGAGAAACATCAATAACCTCAGATATGCAGATGACACCACCCTTATGGCAGAAAGTGAAGAGGAGCTAAAAGGCCTCTTGATGAAAGTGAAAGAGGAGAGCGAAAAAGTTGGCTTAAAGCTCAACATTCAGAAAACGAAGATCATGGCATCTGGTCCCATCACTTCATGGGAAATAGATGGGGAAACAGTGGAAACAGTGTCAGACTTTATTTTTTTATTGGAGAAGACTCTTGAGAGTCCCTTGGACTGCAAGGAGATCCAACCAGTCCATTCTGAAGGAGATCAACCCTGGGATTTCTTTGGAAGGAATGATGCTAAAGCTGAAACTCCAGTACTTTGGCCACCTCATGCAAAGAGTTGACTCACTGGAAAAGACTCTGATGCTGGGAGGGATTGGGGGCAGGAGGAGAAGGGGACGACCGAGGATGAGATGGCTGGATGGCATCACGGACTCGATGGATGTGAGTCTGAGTGAACTCCGAGAGATGGTGATGAACAGGGAGGCCTGGGGTGCTGCGATTCATGGGGTCGCAAAGAGTCGGACACGACTGAGCTACTGAACTGAACTGGCAGTCCACTGGTTAAGACTTTGCCTTCCAAAGCAGGCAGGTGTGGGTCTGATCCCTGGTCAGGAAGCTAAGATCCCACCTGCCTTGGGGCCAAAAAACCAGAACGTACACAACAGAAGCGATATTGTAAGAAATTCAATAAAGACTTTTAAAAAATGGTCCACATAAAAAAACGGGGTTCGGGGTGGGGGGACACATGTACACCCACGGCTGACTTATATCAATGTCTGGCAAAAACCACCACAATTAGCCTCCAATTTAAATAAATAAATTTAAAAATATTCTCCAAAAAAAAGATATCAGTACTCTGTCTTCCATCTCCTATACCTTAAACTTTCAAGCTGCGCCCCTGTGAGTTCTCCAGCTAAAGGACTGTTGAGCATGGAACCCTTGTACCTGGAGGGGGCATGCCGGCATCTCCCAAACTCACCACAAAGTCCGTCTGCTCCTGCCAGTAGCAGCCCCAGATGTTTCCTGCGTCTTGAATCAACAAAGCCCTTGCGGACTCGGCTCAGCCGCTGTGACGGCTGCGCTGTGATGCTCTGTGTGTGTAACCTGTAGGTCTGGCCTCAACCATCAGCCTCACACTTGCGAGGACCAGGGCAGACAGAGCTACGGGAGGAAACTAGAAGCCGCTGAGGGTCATCTGCAGGGCTGGAACTGCTTCCAAAGAAAACCTGGCTTCTACGCAGCTCTCCAAATACCACACACAAAGGAAACGTACAGCCGGAAGAACCGAGACAGCAAAATAAGGAAGCTGATATAAGTTGGGACTGTGGGCTTCCCTGCTGGGCCACTGGTGAAGAGCCTGCCTTGCAACGCAGGGGACACCCGTTCAGTCTCCGGTCTGGGAAGATTCCACGTGCAGCGAGGCAACTAGGCTCGTGTGCCACAACTCCTGAGCCCGTGAGCTGCAACTACTGAAGCAGCCATGCCTGGAGCCCTCGCTGTGCGACAAGGAGAAGCCACCGCAAGCACAAGCCTGTGCACTGCCCCGAGAGAGTAGCTCTCGCGAAGCAAGGAAGACCCGGCACAGCCAGCAAACAAATAATTTTTTAAAAAAGAAACACAGTGATACTGTATATAGAGTGGACTTCCCTGGTGGTTCAGACGGTAAAGCGTCTGCCTACAGTGCGGGAAACCCGGCTTCGATCTCTGGGGTGGGAAGATCTCCTGGGGAAGGAAATGGCAAGCCACTCCAGTCTTCTTGCTTGGAAAACTCCATGGACGGAGGAGCCTGGTGGGCTACAGTCACAAAGAGTTGGACACGACTGAATGACTTCACTCAGATATATATATGTATATATATTTTGGGGGGATCCCAGGTGGAAAGTGGTAAAGAATCCACCTGCCAATGCAGGAGATGCGGGTTCACTCCCTGGGTGGGAGATTCCCCTGGAGGAGGAAAATGGCGACCCACTCTAGAATTCTTGCCTGGAGAATTCCAAGGACAGAGGAGCCTGGCAGTCCTTGCGGTCACAAAGAGTCGGACACAACTCAGTGACCAAAGAGGAACAACAAATAACACCTAATGATGTGTGTTCAGTTCAGTTCAGTCGCTCAGTTGTGTCCGACTCTTTGCGACCCCATGAATTGCAGCACGCCAGGCCTCCCTGTTCATCACCATCTCCCGGAGATCACTCAGACTCACATCCATCGAGTCAGTGATGCCATCCAGCCATCTCATCCTCGGTCGTCCCCTTCTCCTCCCGCCCCCAATCACTCCCAGCATCAGAGTCTTTTCCAATGAGTCCACTCTTCACATGAGGTGGCCAAAGTACTGGAGTGTCAGCTTTAGCATCATTCCTTCCAAAGAAATCCCAGGGTTGATCTCCTTCAGAATGGACTGGTTGGATCTCCTTGCAGTCCAAGGGACTCTCAAGAGTCTTCTCCAACACCACAGTTCAAAAGCATCAATTCTTCGGCACTCAGCCTTCTTCACAGTCCAACTCTCACATCCATACATGACCACAGGAAAAACCATAGCCTTGACTAAACGGACCTTAGTCGGCAAAGTAACGTCTCTGCTTTTCAAAATGCTATCTAGGTTGGACATAACTTTTCTTCCAACCACTTAAATAGAACACATTTTCCTGTTTTTATTTTCCTAGTCGAGCTTCAGTTAGTCAGTTTTGTTGTGGTTGTTGATATTTTGAGATGTCTCCCACTGTGGGCAAGAGACGTTTCTAAAGGGTGTGGAAAAGAAGACTTAAAAAAAAAAAAGATGACTTGAGCCCTGTTTCAAGCCTTGTGGGAGAAGTTTCCCAATGTATCTTATCTGCAACTGCACTGCCCTGAGATTTTGCTGGCTTAGCCTCCCTGAAAGGGGAACTCCCCTCTGCCAGCACATTCGTTTCCTGTAAGTGAACAAACTCGATGGTCTGCCCAGACGTGCCCAGGGTGGCAGAGGCTGAAACAGGGCACGGGGGACCCTCCAAGTATCTCTGTGCCAGGGTACCTCACACCTTCATCACCTGCATCTATGTTTGTTTATTTTTGTAGCACAGTATCACGAAGCGTCAAACCCAGGCAACTCCGTGAGCGCCTTCTAAGGAGCCCCCTTTCCCTGACACAGAGCTTTGCTATAGCTGCGGCCTTACCCTCGCTGTTTCCAATTCTTAATCCTGGCGTTGCAGCTTTTTTTTTTTTTCTTTCTTTCCCTTTTGAAAACATCCTTTTGTCTAAGGAATCAACAAAGGTGTTAACAAGCAGAGAAGAGTAACCTTCTCCTTTGTGTGTCCATTTACGTTTCCAAAAACGGAAAGAAGCTGAGCAAGAATTCTAAAGGGTCCAACAGGTGAGCCTGGGCAGACAGGAGGCCCCCAATATTTATGGAATAACTGTGTTCCAGGCTAAATTGTGTCCCCCTCATTTTTTTTTTTTTGGGTTGGGACGTATCCTCCCTGAAGAGACCGATTCTGAGGGACGGAGTTACGTACCCTGGACCCAAACTAGGGATCCACCCCTCCTAGGGGACCTTCTTCCTTTACCGTTGGGCGAGGTCACAAGAACGGACCTCTTACGGTACCTGTCTCTAGTTAGTGTCTTAGTCTGTGCTGACTGCGCTGACTCGTACGTGCGTACGTCCTTTGATCTAAGACAGACGATCTTTGAGTGTACAACGTTGATTTCTCCAGCTCGGACCGTCCGATGTCAGGTGCCCTAGTGTCTGAGTCTGAGGTGACTCGTACGTGCGTGCGTCCTTTGATCTAAGACAGACGACCTTTGAGTGGACGACGTTGATTTTCTTGTTCTGCGGTGTTGTTTCTAACTGCTAGGGTGTCCGACGTTGATTCTGGGTCTTCTCGGTTTATTTATTTATTTATATTATTTATCATTTTTTTGTTATCACATCCTTAGGACTGGTGGTCATGGAGTCACACTGGAATGGACTTCTCTTCCTGAACTGTATCCATTAATTTAATCTTACACCAGTACTCAGACCCACCGTTAGGACTACTGACCACAGGAATATTTTTCCCCTTACACCTGTACCTTTGTCTACGCACCTGTACCTTTGTCTACGTACCTGTCTTCTATTCTACTGCTCTATTTTTCTATTCTACCGACACAGCCTCGGTTCCTCTCTCCGGACCTTAGTTGAGAAAGAGTCTTCCGCAATTGGGACCGGTGGGAGACTAGGACCTGAAAACCGGAAGTCTTGACCCTCCATGATTGAAGTACAACAACGCAGATGGGTGAACCACCAGGAAGGTATAAACCTCTTCCTTTACCGTTGGGTGAGGTCATAAGAACGGATCTCTTAGGACACCTGTCTCCTCGGACCACCCGACGGCAGATACCCCAGCGTGTCTCAGTCTGTGTTGACTTCGCTGAATCGTCGTCGTCGTCGTGTAAACCCCGTCTCAGACGAGTGATTGACCGACTACTTGACGGGAGAGACTCCAGGTCGCAGGAGTTGTCCTGTAGTACTGACCTACTTTGGTCCCTTGCAGACAGTGTCGGTGTCGAACTTTTTTTCTGTATTCAATTGACTCGTACAAGATAAACGGACTTCCAACTCCCTGCCCAGTCCATGGGGTCGCAAAGAGTCGGACACGGCAGTGACTGAACTGAACAGCTTGCCCAGGCTTGCATCATGTAAACGCTTTCGTTTCATGCACACGGAAAGGCAGGCACAGAGGTTTAATGCTGATATGTGCCAAACCAAGCTGTCTGAGCGCCCAGTTGACACACTTCACCAGAAATACAACGCTCACATTTTAAAGTCTCTGCATCTTTCTTATTTCTGCCTCTTGAAAGATCCTATGTTTATGTTTAAACATGCATTTGAAAATGAAAATCACTCAGTCCTCTCCTGACTCCTTGCAACCCCATGTACTGTAGCCTGCCAGGCTCCTCTGTCTGTGGACTTCTCTAAACCTGAATACTGGAGTGGGTAGCCATTCCCTTCTCCAGGGGAATCTTCCCAACCCAGGGATCGAACCCAGGTCTCCCCCATTGCAGGCGGATTCTTTACCATCTGAGTCATCCTGGAAGCCCATTTGCCAACATGCATTTACAACATCAGCTAACAATAATACAAATGGGCTGCTGCTGCTGCTAAGTCACTTCAGTGGTGTCCGACTCTGTGCAACCCCATAGACGGAAGCCCACCAGGCTCCGCCGTCCCTGGGATTCTCCAGGCAAGAACACTGGAGTGGGTTGCCATTTTCCTCTCCAATGCATGAAAGAGAAAAGTCAAAGTGAAGTTGCTCAGTTGTGTCAGACTCTTAGCAGCCCCATGGACTGCAGCCTATGAGGCTCCTCTGTCCATGGATTTTCTGGGCAAGAGTACTGGAGTGGGGTGCCATTGCCTTCTCTGAGAAATGGGTTGGGGGAAGGTATTTCTGAGTGGGAAGAAAAAAAAAACAAAAAAACAAGAAATGCTGCTTTTCAGCTTGCCTTCATAAAATTTGGGGTGGGGAGGGGAACAAAATTCAGTAATTAAAGCAGATGAGTTATACAAAACGGGCAAGGCATTTAATCCGTCTTATTCTGGCTCTTTACCAGCTGAGCTATCAGGGAAGCCCCAGAGTCCCTTGGACAGCAAGGAGCTCCAACCAGTCCATCCTAAAGGAAATCAGTCCTGTATATTCACTGGAAGGACAGATGCTGAAGCTGAAGCCTCAATCCTTTGGCCATCCGATTCGAAAAACTGACTCACTGGAAAAGACCCTGATGCTAGGGAAGATTGAAGGCGAGAGAAGGGGACGACAGAGGATGAGATGGTTGGATGGCATCACCCACTCCATGGACATGAGTTTGAGCAAGGGCTTCCCTCGGAGCTCAGTCGGTGAAGAATCTGCCTGCGGTGCCAGAGACCCGGGTTCAATCCCTGGGTTGGGACGATGCCCTGGAGAAGGAATGGTAACCTAATCCAGTACCCTTGCCTGGAAAATCCCATGGACCAAGGAGCCTGATGGGTTGCAGTCCATGGGGTCGCCAAGAGTCGGGCAGGACTGAGCAACTAACAACTTTGACAACACACTTTGGGAGTAAGCTCGGGAGTTGGTGATGGACAGGGAAGCTTGGCTGTGCTGCAGTCCACGGGGGTCGCAGAGAGTCGGGACACGACTGAGCGACTGAACTGAACCGAACCAATTCTGGCTCTCTGCTGTCAGACTTCGGCTGCGGGATCGCTCTGGGGGATGTAAGCGGCCAGGGTTGCTCGGCGATAGAGGCGCTCAAGGAGGGAGCCGGGTGCGCGGGCGCGGACAGGAGGCGCAGGGCGCTCGCGAGGAGGCCGGCCGCGCGCATGCGCCGAGCGGCTGTGTGGCTCAGAGCGCGCGCTCTCCGAGGGGGACTGCGCGAGGAGGCGAGGCGCGCGTGCGCAGAGCGGCTCCCGGCGCTAAGGGGCTGGCCGCAGCGCGCGTGCGCGGGGGCAGCGTCGGGGGCGCGGGCGCCAGGCGGCGGCGGCGGCGGCCCGGATTGCGCGTGCGCAGAACGGCTCGGGGCGCGCGCGCGCGCGCTGCGGTAGAGGGGAGGGAAGCCAGAGCGCGCGTGCCCGTGCAGGAGCAGCCCGGGGGCGGGGGGCCGCGCGTGCGCAGACAGGCTCGGGGCGCGCGGGGCAGGCCGGGAGCGCGCCTGCTGGCACCTCCTCCCCGCCCTCCCCCTCCCCCCGCGCACCCCGCGAGGCGGCAGAG
>SJYT01051910.1:43036-68281 GCA_006410635.1 Cephalophus harveyi | reverse complement strand
GATTTTGATGTTTTCTTTCAATGGTTTTTGAAACCTTATTAGAACAAATAACATAATTCATTTCAAAATTTATGTAATTATAACATTATTTCCTTTTCATAAAAGATAAAATTTCTCAACAGCATCCAAACTCACTTTTTAATTCTCAAGCTTATGCTTGCAATTATATGTATTTGGAATCTGACAGCCTTCTGCTTTTATGCCCTCTGAGTATAGTACAGCACAGTTACGTTCACCAGGTGAATAGTCTGTTATCCTGTTATGAAAAAAATGCATAATTCTGTTATATTCTATGAAGACAACTCATGAAACAATAGTATTTCTATGTAACTATAATAAAAGACATTTTGAAAATGGGTAATGGTGTTTTTAATAAAATTTCAGTAAGAGTTTGTTACTAGGAAAATGGGCTACAGAGTAACTAATTTTTGAACATTTATATCAACATTTTATTAACTTTCAACATCTTCTTCAGCTTTCTATAATTCAATGAAAACAAATGTGTTCATATTATTAATATTTCTTTTTTGTATTTTTCCTCCTCTATGTAGCATTCATTTAAAAAACTTACTTTAGTTTGAAAATTGAACCATTTAGCCACATCCATGGATGACCATGACCTTCACGAAAGACTGGAATCCATGATATAATTGACAGGGACATCAGAAATTTCTAGCCCAAAATAAAGAATTTTTACTTAAATATCATCATGAAAGATTTTTATTAATTTTTAAAATGCAGGTCAAAGGATGCATTCTGTCATAGGATATTTAGCTCTTTGAACAAAATGAGTGTTGGATTTTACATCTAACACTATAATACATAAAAGTTGACTACACCAAAGCCTTGGACTGTATGGATCACAACTGTGGAAAATTCTTAAAGAAATTCTGAAAGATTTCTCTGGAATATCAGAGAAATTGGTATTTCTTACCTGCCTCTTGAGAAATCTGTATGCAGGTCAAGAAGCGACAGTTAGAATCAGACATGGAAAAATGGACTGGTTTCAAATTGGGAAAGGAGTACATCAAGGCTGTATATTGTTACCCTGCTTATTTAACTTATATGCAGAGTACATCATATGAAATGGCAAGCTGGATGAAGCACAAGCTGGAATCAAGATTGCCAGGAGAAATCTCAGTAACCTCATATATGGAGATGACACCATCCTTATGGCCGAAAGTGAAGAGGAACTGAATAGCCTTTTGATGAAAGTGAAAGAGGAGAGGGAAAAAGCTGTCTTGAAATTCAACATTTGAAAAACTAAGATCATGGCATCTGGTCCTATTACTTCATGGTAAATAGGGAAACAGTGGAAACAGTTACAGACTTTATTTTCTTGGCCTCCAAAATCACTGCCGATGGTGACTGCAGCCCTGAAATTAAGACACTTGCTCCTTGGAAGAAAAGCTACGACCAACCTAGACAGCATATTAAAAGCAGAGACATTGCCGACAAAGGTCCGTCTAGTCAAAGCTATGATTTTTCCAGTAGTCATGTATGGATGTGAGAGTTGAACCATAAGAAAGCTGAGTACTGAAGAACTGATGCTTTTGATCTGTGGTGTTGGAGAAGACTCTTGAGAGTCCCTTGCACTCCTTGGACTGCAAGGAGATATACCAGTTAATCCTAAAGGAAATCAGTCCTGAGTATTCATTGGAAGGACTGATGCTGAAGCTGAAACTCCAACACTTTGGTCATCTGCTGTGAAGAACTGACTCATTGGAAAAGACCTGATGCTGGGAAAGATTGAAGGCAGGAGGAGAAGGGGACGACAGAGGATGAGATGGTTGGATGGCAGACTCAATGGATGTGAGTTTGAGCAAGCTCCGAGAGTTGGTGATGGACCGGGAAGCCTGGCCTCCTGAGGTCCATGGGGTTTCAGAGTTGGACATGACTGAGTGACTGAACTGAACTGAACTTAGTTCTTTGAATAGAATAAGCATGTTAAATTCTAAATGTAATACTAAAATCATAAAAGTTGCAAGTTGGAATTTTTAATATTGCCATAAATATTAACCATGTCTGTACTTTTGATTCAAAATTAATTCAAACATTTATACTTATCAGTTTCACTGTTTTCTAATGTTAATAAGGAAAATCCTTTTTTTTTTTTTGAGGACCATTTAATAAAGGGCGTATTTACAAAGACATGGATTAGTTGTACAGACCCCACAAAGGAAGACACTTAGTATACCAACCTGGGGATATTGACAGCTGTGAATTGTATCTAACATTAAGCCTGAGGGATAAGAAGGTGGAGTAATTGAATACGTGTGCAGTAAGGAAAATTCTGATTTATGTAATTTATTTTTTACTCATGTCAAAACTAACATAACAAGGCTTTAAATAAATTTTAAGATTCTGTGATGTTCTTTTTTCTGGATACTGTGAGTATATCATTGCATTTCTCTGCTACTGTATGTTCCTCAGAATTTCGGTTTTAGAAGAAAATTAAGGGAATGAAATTGAGAAAATAAGTGACATGAGAGCCAAATATTTGGTTTTCTGAGTCTGACACCTTTCTTTGACTAGATAAACCCCAAAGCAATCTATTTCTGTGGAATCCAGTGGAGGAGACAAGGGGCCAGAGAATCATTTCTCTCTGCTGCTCCCTGCTCAGTTGAACTGTAGATACGGGAACTAATGAAAAAGCATAAGAAAGGAGAACCCTGCATGGTGGGAAGAGAAAAGTGAAGAGGTCTGAGACTATCCAGTAGCCCTAATCCTCTGCAATCTCTAATCTCTTCTCCATGATGAGAGAACAAGGTGGGAGGTGCGGGGACAATAATTACAGCATCTTGTATAGGGGGCGACAGGGGATGAGATGGCTGGATGGCATCACTGACACAACGGACATGGGTTTGAGTGGACTCGGGAGTTGGTGATGGACAGGGAGGCTTGGCATGCTGAGGTTCATGGGGTCGCAAAGAGTCGGACACGACTGAGCGACTGAATTGAACTGTATCCTCCCCACCATCAGATGAAAGTGACCTAGGCCTCTTATTTCCCAACACCCAATACCTAACCTAACTGTTGGAGGTGGCACAGGTAAGCCATTCCTGCTGTGCTGAGAGAATCCTGTAGGTAACACATGTGAGCTTTACAAGGTGATCCATCAGGACACCTGCTAACAAGGAGCAGAAGAACTGGAAATTACCAAATGTGCATTAATGGCTTTAAAATTAAAATAAAGTATCATAAAGTCATCTTCCACTGTTTAATGGAATATTAACAGATCTTAAAATAAGCAAACTACAAATATGTACAAAAACACACATGAATTCTAACAAATATAATATTCACGGAATCAAGCCTTTATTAAAGTGTTGGAAACACTTAATATCTTACCATTTCCTCTTCACTATCTATGTAAAGCAGAGTAGAATTCTTAGTAGTGCAGGACATCAAACTCCCATTCAATGTTTCTTTTTCCAAACTAATAGAATAGCAATTGTTGGAATATGTAAACCACTCTTTTTGACAACCACAATGAAATTCTGGAGAAAGATTATGAATTACTATTCAAAGGCAATTTTAATTTTAAAAAACACAAATTAGCTTACATATATGCATAGATATAAACATGTATGTATCTATACATATATATATAAAATATTTAAATTATATTAAAAAAAACATAGCTATGCGCCCTCAAGGTTGGTACATATAAAACAAATCTCACTCATACATTCACAGCATCAGTCTCTCATAGCCCAATTTATGTCTCTATATAAAGCAAACATAAAAATATCTCCTCTTTACATGTCCTAAAAATCAAGAAATGAAACTTCTATTTTAGAGTAGCAAAATTATTTGTCTTTTACCATGTTACAGCAGGCAAAAATTGGAGTCAATTGCCAACAATGGATATGGTGATCATATTGTTGCATAGGGAAAAACACTCTCCCATAATCATTATTTACTCATGTTTGTTGCCCGATTTTACAATTTATCTTCTACCCCTAAATCTTTTCTTATTTTCACTAACCTAAGATAGAGACAAAATACAGATTGTATTTATATCAGAGCTTTAAAATCATTATGTACCTTTCTGGAGTCTTGCTATCGGAGAGGAGTTATTCTGCTTCTGTATTACAGTAGCTACAAAATTAATCATTATAAAAATTAACATTGCTCTAAATAAATCATAATCATTTCATTTTGTGAGTTTGAAATTCATTTTATTGTTTAAGATTAGAGTAGTCTGGAATAAAGTTGATTTTACCAAGAAAAATTAATCGGGTAATGAAGATTTGGTGGAAAAATATTTTAAAAACCTAAAGGAGCAGATTTTACCACCTCTTACCAATCTCAAAAATTAATTTGTGTTTCTCCATAAGATCTTTCAATCTCCTAAAGCATGCTTTTGAATTATGAAATCAGAATATCCATATACATACTCTCTGTAATTATCTTTTGTTGTATGTATTTCACAAGTTCCAAATAACATTTTGCATTTAGTCTAATTGCATGTATTTTTAATGATAGGCACATTCTATAACATTGTGAAAATGTTTAGAGGACTGACCAGCATTAAAGTGAAAAGTTCCCTTATAGTTTTTAAAAAATGTACTTACAGGGAGTAACAACGATCATTGCCGCCACAGTGGACATCAGGACAAGGCAGATGATTCCCAGGATCCCAGCAATGAACTTCTCTGAAGGTGATGGTGAACCTGCAGGGAGAGAAAAGGAAACAGTGAGAAAGGAGTGAAGGAGTGATGAGGACAGTTGGTTAGATTTTCCATACATGAGAATCTATATGAACAGGGATTTATGGGTATAAAGTTGGACCCCAACCCATTTCTACCACTGTAGTCTTTCTCTAATATATGTTTCATTTTCAGCGAACATAATGGTGAATGAGTTGTTGATCAAAGACTTCAAGTTATAGCAATGCCAGAATAAAAGTTGTCTTACAATTTCACATTAGAATACCGTAACCAACTTTAAGCTCCCTTTCTCAAAATGAAAAATATGTGAGCTTTTCCCCTGCTCTTCTTCCACCCCTCTGCACCCCAACTGCACATCCTAGAACAGTTTCATTGTGTGACTAGTAAGTGTTTCACCTTTGGAGTGGTAGTTCTTGTCATTCTCATGAAGATTCTGAGAAGCATTTTGAAGATTCAGTTCTGCATATGTTAATTCCTGCTCAGTTATTGAACTGGAACTTTTAGAAATCTTAGGTTTCATTTGCTGTCTCTTTGAGCTCTTGACTGCCTTCGGTTCTACATAGGTTACTCCTTGGTTATTCATCTTTGCAGCTGAGTGAGGTCAAGGACCATGCTCTAAGTGAACTGAGGAATAAGTGGCGTAGGTGAGGTAAGAACTTTACTATAATAAGATGGGTGGGGCAAAGAGTTTAGTGTTCACTTTGCAGCTGAACAAATGTAAAGCCTGCTTCTAAATTCCTCAGTACTTTAAACAAGCTTTTCATGAAAGAATACTTTTTTAAAAAAGATATTCTGTATTTGACAATATATTATTGGTTGAAACAATGAAAAGCAATAAATTAGGGAGCAATAAAGAAGTTCGTGGCTAATAATATCCTCACTGAAGTCAGATTCCACAAAAATATTTTAAAATCATCATAGTGCTTGTATTAAAATTAAAATGTTTTATTAACAAGAGAGATTCACCTATATTTATAATAATTTTGAAACTTAATAATGATTTAAAGACTAAGTTCTTTAAAGATGAGGAGAGAGTAATGTTGGCATACACAACAATCTCCTGCACTATATTACATTATTTGGTGACTTACTTTGATCAGTGAAAAGGGGTACTAAATGGTCTTTATTTTGAATGGTTGAGGAGATCTGAGAAATCATTAAAAACTGAGGAAATGTTTTATGTATTGTAAAATGTCACGTGACACACTAATCATATATAAACTAAACGATATGAAAAATAAAACAACAGAAAAAGACTAAAACATAATTATTTTACGAAAGTTGTTGATAAGTGATTTAATGGCTATTATATGAACCTACAAAGTGAAAAATAGGTATATGTCATTTACGGAAGATATTGTTGGTTCAAACTTCCAGAAAGATCCTATAGATGTTAAAGTTAGTAAAGGTAATTTTAGTTGTATAACTGATGGTGATTACTTATGAAAAATCCAGATAACATAACAATAATTCAGACAGTTGATGCAGTAGTCAGAAATATCTGGAAATGAATTAGAGCTTTTAATTTTACAAAATGTGATCTTCATATTTAGTATCTAGTATCATATTATAATCTAAAATGGAAATAAGGTTATGTAATATATAAGGCATGTAACACTGAGCACTCAACTGGGCACTTATAAGTTCTCAATAATTATCAGTTTTAATTATTATTTTGATCATCATTTCTATGGTATTATTTCTGATTTATATCAGTTAGTGTCTTTAATTAGTTTAGCATATCATTTATGCTGTTTGATTAAAAAAAATCATCTAGATGTGTATAAGAGACAGGAATTATGTTTGTCCTTTGCTATACAATGAATTCCTTTCCAAGAACATATTTATAAAGTTTGAGCAAAAATATATTAACATATTATTATACAAAAAACTTACCTTCTACTGATCATAAAATCTCAAACTAATTGTTCCCTGTCATGAGGTCTTTGGGTTTTACTTAATATTATATACAAACCCATTCATGCCTGTGTGTATGCACTTGAGTAACATTCTACAGACAATAATTTGAATACTTGGAGAAATGGTCCATCATATTTGATATTTTATGATTGCTTTTTACCCCAAATTATTTTTTTAAAAATAATGTTCTACTTTGATTTTGCCATATATAAACTGTACTTCGGTTGTATCACATTTAATATTTGTTAGTTCCCACTAAGTGAGATGGTCTAATAGAGAGACAGGAGAGGAGAGACACATACCTTCTGTTGGCCAGAAAGTCATGCAACCTTTAGTAGGGAGGTCAGGATACTCTCATAAAAGAGGCCTGCTATAGCTGGATAATAAAAGGAGAAATTTAAAAACATAAATCCAGGATAAGAATAAGCAATGTCTGTGACTTTCACAGAGTGACCTGTGAAGGCTCAGAGTGAAGCAAGAATGGAAAAAGTTGATTTGTCATCAATGTGTCACCTCAAGTTTGAACAGGAAATTCTCACACTTAGGCTATTTGAGGAGAGTTTAGCTCATCACACACCTCCAGAAAATAGGAGACTTTGGGCTGCATTTAAAAGCACAAATGGATCTCTAAGTGTGTTATTTATATTTTCCATTTTTAAATGCCTCTGAAAAATTATCATATTCTATAAGATCTGAGGAAGTGGAGGTTTAATCACTTATGCAGGTATCTTGTTTCCATCTTAGTCACATACACTGCAAACTTAGAATACCTCAAGTTTTACTTTTAAAACTAGATTGCTAAATCTTGGCAGTGAATATACCTTTCCTTCACATCCATTGTTATTTCATTTCTATTGTCATAGAAAAAGTTCTAAAAATCATAATCCCATTTTCAACAGGTGTTTAAGGATATTTTTCACTAATTATTCTGCAGAATTGCTACATTTCCAACCATACTGTATCTGGAACAAAGACCATCATTTTCAAAATACCATTTCTTTTCTCTGCCCTAGTTCTTATATTCAGTTTTATTCTTATTAAATAAAAAATTTAATCTTCAGACTTTCTGCAACAAAAACACATGCCCTTGAAAGAACAAAATAAGAACATCATATCAATAAAATATACCTCCATGACAAAGGTTGAAATATTAAATAAATAGTGGTTATATCATTCAAGAATTCATCCTCCAATCATGACTAGTTGGATTTTACTAGGAATATTTGATGTAACAACATAGATTCAAGTACTACTATACAGTTCAAGAAAAGATAAATTTTTAAAATATTACCTACTCAAACAATGGCAAGAAGATGAAGAGAGGACTTAAACCACAAGATAAATAGAAAATTCAAAGGAAAATTACAAGAAAGGACATGTAACAATGCTCTTCTAAGACAAAATAGTCTTTAAAGGAAAGTTCATAATGAAACATAAAGAATAACATTGTGTAATGATAAAGGGATCAATACATGAAGAAGATATTACACTTGCTAATATATGACCCCAATATATTAATGGCTTCCTAGGTCCATCTAGTCAAGGCTATGGTTTTTCCAGTGGTCATGTATGGATGTGAGAGTTGGACTGTGAAGAAGGCTGAGCGCCGAAGAATTGATGCTTTTGAATTGTGGTGTTGGAGAAGACTCTTGAGAGTCCCTTGGACTGCAAGGAGATCCAACTAGTCCATCCTAAAGGAGATCAGCCCTGGGATTTCTTTGGAAGGAATGATGCTAAAGCTGTAACTCCAGTACTTTGGCCACCTCATGCGAAGAGTTGACTCATTGGAAAAGACTCTGATGCTGGGAGGGATTGGGGGCAGGAGGAGAAGGGGACGACAGAGGATGAGATGGCTGGATGCCATCACTGACTCAATGGATGTGAGTCTGAGTGAACTCTGGGAGTTGGTGATGGACAGGGAGGCCTGGCGTGCTACGATTCATGGGGTCACAAAGAGTTGAACATGAATGAGCGACTGAACTAAACTGAACTGAAGTGGTACTGGTCTAAAGAATCTGCCTATCAATGCAAGAGACACAGGAGGCATGAATTCAATCTCTGGGTCTGGAAGTTCGCCTGGTATAGGAAATGACAACACCTAAATACATGAAACAAACACTAATGATATAAAAAGAGAAATTAAAGGGAATACAATAATAGCAGGAGATCTTAACACACCATTGACATCACTGGACAGATCTCCCAGTATAAAATCAAAAAGGTAACCAAGATTCTTAGCGACACAATAGAACAGTTGAACTTAATTGATGTATGCAGGACTTTTTGCATACAACAACCCCAGAACACACATTCTTTTTAAGTGCACGTAAACATTCTCAAGGATAGATCACATTCCAGGACACACAACCAGGCTCAAGAAATGTAATGGATAGAAATTACTTCAAACATCTTTTCTGACCACAACTGTATGTAACTAGAAATCAACCACAGAAAGAAAAAGAAAAAAAAAAAAAAGATAATTACATGGATACTACAAACATGATACTATGAATCAATCGGTAAATGATGACTTTAAAGAGAAAGTCAGAAAATACGTGGAGGATGTGAGGGTGATCTGGTTTTGACATCTGTCACCCCATTGATCTCTGGGGATGATTCAGCTGATCTGGCTGGCTTTGTGGGTGTCCCTTTCCTCCCTCATCATTGCATGTGTGTCCCTCTCGAAGCTGCCCACTCAGTTGAAGAGGACAGCCATCCCTGATAGAGAAGGACTGGTCTTCAGTCAAAGGTATCTAGTGGAACAGATCATTTTGATTCTGATGCTTTTAACGGGAAACTTTCAAATCCATTCAACATCTTAAGCTTTTCAATTATAGCTGCCATTTTTTAAGCCAATGTCTGTTTCTTCAGAAAAGTTAAAGAGAACACAAAAAAGACATAGAAATCTGCCATTATTCAAATCAGTCAACCCAATATTGTATATATTTACTGTATTGCATCAATCAGTTTGGCTATTCTCAGTATGTGCTTAAACATATAGGGTGATATTTAGGTACAGTTTGATATTTTTTAATTTTTATCTATAAATCATTAACTGATCTATTTTTTAGAGTTTTTGGATTTAATTATTAACCATTTCATACCCTCATGAGTCTGAAGAGACTTTGATTTTTCAAGTTTATGTTGGCCGCTAAAGTTCATGTTTGGTTTGATCTACAAGATGATGATAAAATTTGGCATTTTAGTTCTCTATGATTTTTGTCTGACAGAGTTTGAAGTAAATGAGATACTGAAACCAGTGGAAACTTTCTGAGTGGGAATATTAAATGTTATTTGATCATTGGCTATCTTTCTCTGAGCTTCCCTGGTGGCTCAGACAGTAAAATCATCTGCTTGCAACGCTGGAGACCCGGTTCAATCCCTGGGTTGGGAAGATCCCCTGGAGAAGAAAATGGCAATCCATTCCAGTATTCTTGCCTGGAGAATCCCATGGACAGAGGAACCTTGTAGTCTACAGTCCATGGGGTCGCAAAGAGTCAGACATGACTGAGCAATTTCGCTTTTCGCTTATCTTTTTCTGACATCATGTCTCTGAAGCCAGTCATAAATATCAGCACGGACCTCCCACTCTAAAAGCAGAGGTGAAAGACCAGCTGAGAGAGCTCTCCCAGCTGTGTTCTGATCAAGCTTATCCTCCAATTGGTGAAATCTCAAGGCACAGACACAGGTGTTATCAGGCAGTGTGGGTATGTAATTCTGCTGTCACATTGTTGAACAAAGACGGATACAGGAGAACTTGCTATAGGTAAGCTATGTAGAAATTTTGGAGGGCTCTGGATAGTTGCAGGAAATAATTTACCTTGGGGTACATGTTAATTATCTAATATTAATGTTAACTACAGATGAAGACAAGAATGAATCAGAATGAAAGTCTGTCAAAAGTATATTATGCAGAATATAATCTTTATGTCTCCAGATGTTTTGGGAAATATTTAATTCATTTAAAAAAATTTTGTTTTACTTAAATTTTGTGTGTGTATGTGGGTGGTTTCTCCACAGCTATTGGTATTACCAGCCTGATTAGCAATAAATTTTCCAGTGTTCGAATTCTCTCATCTTTGAGTTCAATGCAATATGAAAGTTTAAATGGTTTGGTACTATGATTATCTTTCTATCAAAATAAATCCAGCTTTGCATTCATAAATTTGTTTTTTTGTACATATAATACAAGTAGTCGATTGTGAATAAAGCTAAATGAAAACAGTTTGCCTGAAAGTTATTTTATCTATTATAGGATTTACTCTATAATTTGACATTTTATGATGGAGCTGTCTCTTATACACATCTAGATGTGTATAAGAGACAGGTGTGGGACAGGGAGTATATGGGAAATGTATAGTCTAGTGAGACATACATTTCTACTTAAAATACTTTTTAGAAAACAGTGCAATTAAACAAACTACATTAAATCATAATTAACACTGATCTAATGATGGCCATGGTTGACAATTTGCCTCCTAAATCACTGAACTTTTAGAAATGCTAAGGTGTGGAAATGCTTCATATGTTGCATTTTTTTTTAATCATTTAGTTTGAATAGTTGTATTGCATTAGAAGTTGACAAGGAACTTAAAATGGTCAAGTTAATTTTCTCTAGCTTGCTTTCACAATGCAGCATTTCTATTCCACACATTCCTTTATTACATATTTCAGGGGATTTGGGGTATGTGGTTCTTGAGAGGAAGGTAAAGATTAAAAAGTCTATTATTTAAACTTAACACAAAATATAACACTAGCTTTTGAAGACCTTAGAATCCTACTCTATCATGGGAATGACATTTTCCACAATTTACTGCTATTCTAAGGCCAAGTCTGTTTCTTTCCATCCAGGAAGAAATTGGTCTTATAGGACTTTCATAAAGCAAAGTTGAAATGTTACTCAGATGCTTTCTTGTCAACTCCCACAATGTTCACTTGCAGTTCTTAGAGATGCAAATTTGTCTAAGATTTATAAGGGCAAAAGAGAAGAAATTTTACTCCCACATCTTCCAACTCCCTAGCTCTTTCATACATTTAAAGGGCTTGCAACCTCCACTGACAGCACTGTGCCCATTCCCCACAAGAGCCTGGTCACTCTGGGGATATTTGGAAGGCCTAATATTAGCCACTGATTTTCACCTTTGCTGTAGCAGAAACATGAATTCAACTTGCTTCTTCCTGATTCTTTCTGGAAAGGCTTACAAAGGTTAAACATACCTGAAACTGACTAGTCAACAAAGGAAAATATGATTTATCCATAAGAAAATAGGTCCACCTTTCTCTGGTAGACTGGTCATGGCTATATTCCTCTAATATGAAAGTTTAAATGGTTTGGTACTATGATTATCTTTCTATCAAAATAAATCCAGCTTTGCATTCATAAATTTGTTTTTTTGTACATATAATACAAGTAGTCGATTGTGAATAAAGCTAAATGAAAACAGTTTGCCTGAAAGTTATTTTATCTATTATAGGATTTACTCTATAATTTGACATTTTATGATGGAGAATATTTATTGAAAATTAAATGGTTGTATATTTATCCATTTTATCATTATTTAATGATTTTTTAATTCCAAATTTCTCAAATTACAAAGTAACTAAATGGTAAAATATTAAGACATTTTAACCCAAGAATCAATAAGAACCTACGAGAAACAAAGTTCTGGCAATGTTTACAGGTCATAAAAATATTTTTCAGGAAAAATACGGGTTTTTATTCCTTTATTTACTAGTACTTTCAATTTCCTCAGTAATTTATTTTGTATTGAAAGTGAAAGTGAGTGAAAGTGAAAGTTGCTTAGTCACGTCCGATTCTTTGGGATCCCAAGGACTATACAGGCCACGGAATTCTCCAGGCCAGAACACTGGAGAATTCACTTTTGCAGGAGATCTTCCCAACCCAGGGATCGAACGCAGGTCTCCTGCATTGCAGGCAGATTCTTTACCAGCCGAGCCACAAGGGAAACACAAGAATACAGGAGTGGGTAACCTATCCTTTCTCCATTGGATCTTCCCAACCCAGGAATTGAATCAGGGTGTCCTGCACTGCATGTGGATTCTTTACCAACTGAACTATGAGGGAAGCCCATAGTCATCCCATATTTGGTATTAGTCATCTGCAAATTCATCTAAAATTTTTAAAATATTTGTGTATTGAGACTATGAGATTCAGTGATATCAATTTTGTATTTGTTTATTTAAAATATTCTCATAAATCAGAAATTAACATATATTCATAGTATATCATGTGGAAGATAGACAGGTATCATTGACTCCGCAGTCTTCACTGAACACTGATTGTGCACTTTGAAGTCTACTATGCTATGAAAAGGCATTGTGAGGTAAACAGACCCTTACTTCATTAACATATATTTCGGAGGACATATTTTGTTTTGTTTTGTTTTAGGAGAAAAAGCAAATATTTAAGAAAGACACATTGAAAAAGAAAGACACATATATTTTTTTCTTTAAAAAATTTTTTTTCTAAATTGGATTCTAGTTGATTTACAACATGTATTAGATTCAGGTGTACAGCAAAGTGATTCAGTTATACACATACCTGTATCTACTCTGTTTTTAGTTTCTTTTCCCAGATGGGCCATTACAGAATATTGAGTAGAGTTCCCTGTGCTCTACAGCAGATTCTTATTAATTATCTATTTTATATATAGTAAAGTGTATACGTCAATGCTAATCTCCTAGTTTATCCCTCCCCCTCATCCTCTGTTGTCGCTGTTGTTCAGTTGCTCAGTTGTGTCTGACTCTTTGAGACCCCATGGACTGTAGCACACCAGTTCTCCCAGTCCTTCACCATCTCCTGGAGCTTGTTTAAACTCATGCCCATCAAGTCAGTGATGCCATCCAACCATCTCATCTTGTGATATCCCCTTCTTCTTCTGCCTTTAATCTTTCTCAGCATCAGGGTCTTTTCAAATGAGTCAGTTCTTTGCTTCAGCTTCAACATCAGTCCTTCCAATGAACACCCAGGACTGATCTCCTTTAGGATGGACTGGTTGGATCTCCTTGCAGCCCAAGGGACTCTCAAGAGTTTTCTCCAACACCACAGTTCAAAAGCATAAATTCTTCGATGCTCAGCCTTCTTTATAGTCCAACTCTCACATCCATACATGACTACTGGAAAAACCATAATTTTGATATAGGGATCTTTGTCAGCAAGGCAATGTCTCTGCTTTTTAATTTGCTTCTACGTGATAACCATAAATTTGTTTGCTACATCTGTTGACTATTCTTCTCTATTGTAAAAAGTCATATAGATTGGAAAGAGAAAATAAAACTATGTTTATTTACAAAATGCCATAATTGTCTGCATAGAAAATTCCAAAGTATCTCCAAAATCCTCTAAAACTAATCAGTAAGTTAAACATGGTTTCAGATAGAACAGCATATCAAAATCAGTTATATTTCCATATACTAAAAGTAAATTATTGAAAATTGAGATAAAAAGTACCATTTGCAGTAGTATCAAAAACATTAAGTTGATAGTATAAATGTACCAAAGCATGTGCACTATTTATATGCTGAAAATTATAAAATGCTACTGAGAAAAGTTGAAAAAGACAACTTGATAAATAAACTATGTTCTTAAACTGAAAATCTAAACATTATGATAATTTCTTTTTTCCCTTAATTGCTCTATGAATTTAAGTCAATCAAAATCAGAAGCACACAACTAGGTTCTCTGTGACAACCTAGAGGGGAGGGATGGGGTGAGGGGAAGGTTAAAGAGGGAGGGGACATATGTACACTTAAGACTGATTCACAGTGTTGTATGATAGAAACCAATAAAACATTGTAAATCAATTTTCCTCCTATTTCAAAAAGAAGTTAAAAAATCAGAAACATATTAAACTTTTATTTTGTAGACTTTTACACACTAATTTTAATTTTTTAATGTATTTTATTTTTTAGAACAATATACATTTACAGAAAAAGTTTCACAATAATATAGTGTTCTATATACTCTGCACTCAGTTCCTTTTCAATGAATTTTATATTAGTATTGCACATTAGTTATAATTAATAAACTAACATCAATATACTTTTAGTAACTAAATCCATAGTTTATCCATGCTTCCGTAAATTTTTTTCATATGTCCTTTTTATATTCCAGGATCCCACCAGGTTACCACATGACATACAAAATGCCATGTCTCCTTAGGCTCCCCTTGGCTATTACAGACTTTCCTTGTGTTTGGTGGTCTTGATAGTTTTGAAAAATCCTGCTGTTGCTGCTAAGTTGCTTCAGTCATGTCTGACTCTGTGCGGCCCCATAGACAGCAGCCCACCAGGCTCCTCTGTCCCTGGGATTCTCTAGGCAAGAACATTGGAGTGGGTTGCCATTTCCTTCTCCAATGCATGAAAGTGAAAAGTGAAAGTGAAGTCGTTCAGTCGGGTCCGACTCTTAGCAACCCCATGGGCTACAGCCTACCAGGCTCCTCCATCCATGGGATTTTCTAGGCAAGAGTACTAGATAGGTATATTTTAGAATATACTAACTAACCCCTCACTGGGATTTGTCTGACATTTTTCTCATGAATAAATTGAGGTGTAAGTTTGGGGGAGGACCACAGAGTGCAAATTTTATCACATCACATCAAGAGAACAAACTGTGAGCATGACTTATCACTGTTGATGTTACCTTTGCTCACTGGAGTGGTATTTGTCAAATTTTCCACTCTAAAGTTACTCTTATTTTCCCCTTCCATTTGACTGTAAAATAATTTCTTTGGAAGGAAATCATTATGTGCAGTAAATACTTAAGGAATAAGGAGTCCCATCACCTTTAGGCAAGAGCATCTACATTATTTATTTAGAATTTTTTAAACTTTTATTTATTTATTTATTTTTAAATTAATTAATTATTATTTTTTTAACTTTACAATATTTTATTTGCACAAAAGATTTGTTTCATCTCCCTCATTCACTTAAGTATTTAATCATTTTAGACTACTGTGGGCTCATGGATATTTTATATTGGGGTTATAATTCAATACTATTTCTTATTTTGATTTTTGTTGCTTAAAATTGTTCCATCTTTGGTCACTGGTAATTCTTTTATCTAGTTCCTCAAATCTTGTTGCATACCCCTACCATTTTAAGTACTTCTCCATTTTCTAGAACTACAAAAATCTCCAGGCTCTTCTTATGTATTTCCTACCTCTATCTTCCAGTAGTCATGTATGGATGTGAGAGTTGGACTATAAAGAAAGCTGAGTGCTGAAGAATTGATGCTTTTGAACTATGGTGTTGGAGAAGACTCTTGAGAGTCCCTTGGACTACAAGGAGATCCAACCTGTCAATCCTAAAGGAAATCAGTCCTGAATATTCATTGGAAGGCCTGATGCTGAAGCTGAAACTCCAATACTTTGGCCACCTGAGGTGAAGAACTGACTCACTGGAAAAGACCCTGATACTGAGAAAGATTGAGGGTAGGCAGAGAAGGGGACAACAGAGGATGAAATGATTGGATGGCATCACCATCTCGATGGACATGAGTTTGAATAGGCTCCAGTAGTTGGTGATGGACAGAGAAGCCTGGCATGCTGCAGTCCACGAGGTCACAAAGAGTTGGACATGACTGAGTGACTGAACTGAACTGATCTGAGAATCAGTCATTTTTTTCAAGTAGCTAAGATTTTATTTACCAGATAATTAAATTATAATAAAAAATGGCCAGTAAGTAAATTTTTTTTTCTTTGCAAAACAAAAGTCAAAGCAATTTTGAAAAAGACAAAGTAGGAGAACTCACATTACTTCAAGACTTTCTATAAATTCACATAATCAAGATATTGGTGAAAGAAGGCAGATATTCAGATCAATGAAATTGGGTAAAGATTTTAGAAACAGATCCATGCACAAGAGGTCAATTGATTTTTGACAAAAATGTCATGATAATTCAACAGGAGAGTAAAATTTTTTTAAAAAGTGGTGCTGAAATAACTAGACATCTTTTTGCCAATAAAAAAAATAAAAAGAATTCAATTCATACTTTGCACTATATACAAATATTAACTTGAAATGGAATATAGAATTCTATGTTAACTTAGATCTTCTAGAAGAAGACATAGGAGAAAAAATTTCAAGTTCAGGTTTATTAAAGATTTCTTAATTAAAAACTTCTTAAATATAAAAATGTAAATTTAAACCTTGTTAATTTCATTTCATCTAGTTACAAGGCTTCCCTGATAGCTCAGTTGGTAAAGAATTCGCCTGCAATGTGGGAAGCCCTGGTACGATTCCTGGGTCAGGAAGATCCCCTGGACGAGGGATAGGCTACTCACGTCAGTATTCTTGGGCTTTCCTGTGGCTCAACTGATAAGGAATCTGCCTGCAGTGCAGGAGACCTGGATTCTATCCCTGGGTTGGAAAGATTCCCTGGAGAAGGGAAAGGCTGCCCACTCCAGTATTCTGGCCTGGAGAATTCCATGGATGAGTCCATGGGGTCACAAAGAGTCTGACATGACTGAGCGACTTTCACTTTCATCTGGTTACAAACTTCTGCTCATCCAAACTTCTAAAAACAATGTTAAGGGATTACAAGGTATACTTCAAGGCAATATTTATAAATCACATGTCTGATAAAATATTAGCATCCAACATATATAAAGAATTCTCAAAGTTCAATAATAAAATGAGCAAACCAATAAAAATAGGCTAGATATTTTAATCAGTACTTTACTGTAGGAGATCTGTGGTTAATAAAATCATATGCAAATATAGTGCACATTATTTATTCATTAGTATATACAAAATAAATACACCTTTATTATACCACACCTTTATTAAAAGTGGTTTTAAAGATTATCAATATTAAATGTTGGCAGGACACAAGCAAATGGAATTGTCATATACTGCTAATAGAATACAAAATGGTACAGCCCCTTTGTAATATGGAAACACACCCAGAAGTTTGGACTTGCTAGAGAGCACTCAAGCTATTAGTTGTGGTGTAGGTCACAAACATAGATCTGATTCAAGATACTATTTATTTTCTTTTCAGTTAGTATCTTGTCTTTCTGCTAAAATGTAAGGAATCAAGCAAATGTATATACAATCGGTATAGAATACTGACATTATTCTTAGCATTAAATCCCAGGTAAAATGTACATGACAGTAACACCAGTTTGAAGATTACTTACTAGATCTGTCTGAGTTGCAGAAATTGAGTATACAGAACTTTGTGTCCTAAGGTGCATGAGAAGCACTGATACTTTCTCACTCTACCAACCTGTGCTCATAATGGTGTGATCTGAGATCTACATTTGAAAGAGGTGGAAGTGGCGGGTCCACAATGTATTTCTATCAAGCTAGAATATAGGTGCAGCCCATAACAAAGCAAAGATATTCTGAAATGAGAGATATACAGACTGGACTTCCAAGGGTCTGAGTTTTTACAAGGATAAGTTGTTGTATGTGTCTTTGGTTGTTTCATTAGGTAGCAAAATAAGCAACTTACTTCTCACAAATAATGTGTATGAGTCTGGAGCAGTCAGAAGCAGCCACTTGCGTTGGTTGAATACTTGCACAGTTTCTCTTGTTTTCTAGAAGAAGACATAGGAGAAAAAATTTCAAGTTCAGGTTTATTAAAGATTTCTTAATTAAAAACTTCTTAAATATAAAAATGTAAATTTAAACCTTGTTAATTTCATTTCATCTAGTTACAAGGCTTCCCTGATAGCTCAGTTGGTAAAGAATTCGCCTGCAATGTGGGAAGCCCTGGTACGATTCCTGGGTCAGGAAGATCCCCTGGACGAGGGATAGGCTACTCACGTCAGTATTCTTGGGCTTTCCTGTGGCTCAACTGATAAGGAATCTGCCTGCAGTGCAGGAGACCTGGATTCTATCCCTGGGTTGGAAAGATTCCCTGGAGAAGGGAAAGGCTGCCCACTCCAGTATTCTGGCCTGGAGAATTCCATGGATGAGTCCATGGGGTCACAAAGAGTCTGACATGACTGAGCGACTTTCACTTTCATCTGGTTACAAACTTCTGCTCATCCAAACTTCTAAAAACAATGTTAAGGGATTACAAGGTATACTTCAAGGCAATATTTATAAATCACATGTCTGATAAAATATTAGCATCCAACATATATAAAGAATTCTCGAAGTTCAATAATAAAATGAGCAAACCAATAAAAATAGGCTAGATATTTTAATCAGTACTTTACTGTAGGAGATCTGTGGTTAATAAAATCATATGCAAATATAGTGCACATTATTTATTCATTAGTATATACAAAATAAATACACCTTTATTATACCACACCTTTATTAAAAGTGGTTTTAAAGATTATCAATATTAAATGTTGGCAGGACACAAGCAAATGGAATTGTCATATACTGCTAATAGAATACAAAATGGTACAGCCCCTTTGTAATATGGAAACACACCCAGAAGTTTGGACTTGCTAGAGAGCACTCAAGCTATTAGTTGTGGTGTAGGTCACAAACATAGATCTGATTCAAGATACTATTTATTTTCTTTTCAGTTAGTATCTTGTCTTTCTGCTAAAATGTAAGGAATCAAGCAAATGTATATACAATCGGTATAGAATACTGACATTATTCTTAGCATTAAATCCCAGGTAAAATGTACATGACAGTAACACCAGTTTGAAGATTACTTACTAGATCTGTCTGAGTTGCAGAAATTGAGTATACAGAACTTTGTGTCCTAAGGTGCATGAGAAGCACTGATACTTTCTCACTCTACCAACCTGTGCTCATAATGGTGTGATCTGAGATCTACATTTGAAAGAGGTGGAAGTGGCGGGTCCACAATGTATTTCTATCAAGCTAGAATATAGGTGCAGCCCATAACAAAGCAAAGATATTCTGAAATGAGAGATATACAGACTGGACTTCCAAGGGTCTGAGTTTTTACAAGGATAAGTTGTTGTATGTGTCTTTGGTTGTTTCATTAGGTAGCAAAATAAGCAACTTACTTCTCACAAATAATGTGTATGAGTCTGGAGCAGTCAGAAGCAGCCACTTGCGTTGGTTGAATACTTGCACAGTTTCTCTTGTTTGACTCTTTCCAATCACTTAACATAAAATCAGTTCAGTTCAGTCGCTCAGTCGTGTCTGACTCTTTGTGACCCCATGAATTGCAGCATGCCAGGCCTCCCTGTCCATCACCAACTCCCGGAGTTCACTCAGACTCATGCCCATCAAGTCAGTGATGCCATCCAGCCATCTCATCCTCTGTCGTCCCCTTCTCCTCCTGCCCCCAATCCCTCCCAGCATCAAAGTCTTTTCCAATGAGTCAACTCTTCGCATGAAGTGGCCAAAGTACTGGAGTTACAGCTTTAGCATCATTCCTTCCAAAGAAATCCCAGGGCTGATCTCCTTTAGAATGGACTGGTTGGATCTCCTTGCAGTCCAAGGGACTCTCAAGAGTCTTCTCCAACACCACAGTTCAAAAGCATCAATTCTTCGGTGCTCAGCCTTCTTCACAGTCCAACTCTCACATCCATACATGACCACAGAAAAAACCATAGCCTTGACTTGACGGACCTTAGTCGGCAAAGTAATGTCTCTGCTTTTGAATATACTATCTAGGTTGAACCCTCCCTTTGAACCTCCCTTCCATCTCCTTCCCCATCCTCTCTAGGTTGATACAGAGCCCCTGTTTGAGTTTTCTGAGCCACACAGCAAATTCCTGTTGGCTATCTATTTTATATATGGCTGATTTTATAATTTATATTCTACCCCAAAATCTATTCCTATTTTCACTAGGCTAAGAGAGAGACAAAATATAAGCTATATTTGTATTAGAAGTTTGAAATCATTATATGTCTTTCTGGAACTTTGTTATTGGAGAGGACTTACTCTGTTCTGGTATTTGGGTACCTAGAAAACAATGGAAGTAATCTTTTAAACTATTAACATTGATCTAAATAATTCATAATAATTTTAGTTTCTTAGTTTAAATGTATGTTTTTAGGATTTAGGATGATCTGGAAAAAATTGCTTTAAGAATAATTAGTGAGATAATGAAAGCCAGGGTGTGTATATTTCAAAAACCTTAGAGAAGAGACTCCACCACCTCTTACAGTATTTGGTTTAAGCAATCTCAATAATTAATTTATTTTTCTCAACAAGGTGTTTCAGTTTCCTAAAGTATATCTGAGTTACCTCTTATTTGCTGTCTCCTGGTGTCCTTAACCAGACTCGGTTCTGAGTAGCTTTCCTTTTGATTCTTCATCTCCTTGGCTGTTTAATGTCAAGAATGGAGATCTATGGAAACTTTACATAAGTAGATAATAAATGGTGTAAAAAAGCACAAGAAGCCTCGAAGGGTTAACCTGGGTGATGTGTGAGACCAGTAACAGCACTCATTCTGCCCCTGAAAAAGTCGTTTAGTTCTCATTTCCATAAACCTTTAGACAACTGTTTCATGATAGAGTAAGTCATTTTAAAAACTGTATTCTATTTTTAATAACCCGGAGGAATAGGAATGGGCAGGAGGTGAGAGGGAGATTCAAGAGGGAGGGAACATATGAACACCTATGGCTAATTCATGTTGATGAATGACATAAATCAAACCAATATTGTAAACCAATTGTCAATCAATTAAAAATAAAAAAAATTTAGAAAAATAATATTCCTGTTTGACATAACATTACTTCATTATTAAAACAATGAAAATTAGTAGATTAATGAAAAAGTTCATGAATAGCAATATCCTGATCAATCTGAAGTTGTCTTTCACAGATACATTTTAAAACTGCTATAATAACTGTGTTAAATTAAAATGCCATATTGGAAAAAATGATGCACCAATTCAGTTCAGTTCAGTCGCTCAGTCGTGTCTGACTCTTTGCGACCCCATGAATCGCAGCACGCCAGGCCTCCCTGTTCATCACCATCTCTCGGAGTTCACTCAGACTCACGTCCATCGAGTCCGTGATGCCATCCAGCCATCTCATCCTCGGTCGTCCCCTTCTCCTCCTGACCCCAATCCCTCCCAGCATCAGAGTCTTTTCCAATGAGTCAACTCTTCGCATGAGGTGGCCAAAGTAGTGCATTTTCTTGGCAAAACTCTATTAGTCTTTGCCCTGCTTCATTCCGCATTCCAAGGCCAAATTTGCCTGTTACTCCAGGTGTTTCTTGACTTCCTACTTTAGCATTCCAGTCCCCTATAATGAAAAGGACATCTTTTTCGGGTGTTAGTTCTAAAAGGTCTTCTAGGTCTTCATAAAACCGTTCAACCTCAGCTTCTTCAGCATTACTGGTTGGGGCATAGACTTGGATAACTGTAATATTGAATGGTTTGCCTTGGAGATGAACAGAGATCATTCTGTCATTTTTGAGATTGCATCCAAGTACTGCATTTTGGACTCTTTTGTTGACCATGATGGCTACTCCATTTCTTCTGAGGGATTCCTGCCCGCAGTAGTAGATATAATGGTCATCTGAGTTAAATTTCCCCATTCCAGTCCATTTTAGTTCGCTGATAGCTAGAATGTCGACGTTCACCCTGACAGAACGTGGTCCACTGGAGAAGTGAATGGCAAACCACTCAGTATTCTTGCCTTGAGAACCCCATGAACAGTATGAACAGGCAAAATGATAGGATACCAAAAGAGGAACTCCCCAGATCATTAGGTGCCCAATATGCTACTGGAGATCAGTGGAGAAATAAGTCCAGAAAGAATGAAGGGATGGAGCCAAAGCGAAAACAGTACCCACTGGACTTCACACTTCAGGATGTCTGGCTCTAGGTGAGTGACCACACCATTGTGGTTACCTGGGTCATTAAGAGCTTTTCTGTACAGGTATTCTGGGTATTCTTGCCACTTCTCCTTAATCTCTTCTGCTTCTGTTAGGTCTTTGCCATTTTTGTCCTCCCTTGTGCCTATCTTTGCCTGAAATATTCCCTTGGTATCTCCAATTTTCTTGAAGAGATCGCTAGTCTTTCCCATTCTATTGTTTTCCTCTATTTCTTTCTATTGTTCACTTAAGAAGACTTTCTCCTTACTAATTTATGGAACTCTGCATTCAGTTGGGTATATCTTTTCCTGCTACTCTGCCTTCCACTTCTCTTCTTTTCTCAGGTATTTGTAAGCTGTTTGCAAGCTATTTGCAAGCTATATTATGTCCTAATAATATAGACTAATATTTGAACTTTCTATAGCAATTGCTAATGGCTACCTATATGGTGATTATCTTTATTATATTTTATATTAATAAACCAAATAAATAATATTCTATTACCCATTTCATTGAATTATAACAAGTGAAGCATTCATTAGTGATCCCAAAAAACGTAAAATTCAGTAATATAAAATCTGAAGTGAAAAGTGAAAGTCACTCAGTTGTGTCCAACTCTTTGTGAATCCATGAACTGTAGCCCTTCAGGCTCCTCTGTCCATGGAATTCTCCAGGCAAGAATTCTGGAGTGGGTAGCCATTCCCTTCTTCAGGAGATCTGCCAAACCAGGGATCGAACTGAAGCCTCTTGTAATGTAGGCGGATTCTTTACCAGCTGAGCTACGAGGTAAGACTTAAATACCATGTTATCATACACTTTGCTGGTTACAATTAAATAATTTGTACACATCATGTCATTGGTTACATGCCCAAATATATTGACTCTTCTGGCATTTAACTTTAATAAAATCTATGGTTAATCCACATACAGCCAAGGTAAATACTCAGAATCTAAGAGTATTTTGAATTTACTGTTTATTGCATAAATACATGTTTGTGACTATATCTAAAATGGCAGTACCTAGTGACCTAAGAGAGACAGATAAATTGGATATCCATCAGTTCAGTCAGTCACTCAGTCACGCCTGACTCTTTGCAACCCTATGAATTGCAGCATACTAGGCCTCCCTGTCCATCACCAACTCCCCAAGTTCACTCAGACTCATGTCCATCGAGTCAGTGATGCCATCCAGCCGTCTCATCCTTGGTCATCCCCTTCTCCTCCTGCCCCCAATCCCTCCCAGCATCAGAGTCTTTTCCAATGAGTCAACTCTTCACATGAGGTGGCCAAAGTACTGGAGTTTTAGCTTTAGCATCATTCCTTCCAAAGAAATCCCAGGGTTGATCTCCTTCAGAATGGACTGGTTGGATCTCCTTGCAGTCTAAGGGACTCTAGAGTCTTCTCCAACACCATAGTTCAAAAGCATCAATTCTTTGGCACTCAGCCTTCCTCACAGCCCAACTCTCACATCCATACACGACCACTGGAAAAACCATAGCCTTGACTAGATGGACCTTTGTTGGCAAAGTAATGTCTCTGCTTTTGAATATGCTATCTGGGTTGGTCATAACTTTCCTTCCAAGAAGTATGCGTCTTTTAATTTCATGGCTGCAATCACCATCTGCAGTGATTTTGAAGCCCCCCAAATAAAGTCTGACATTGTTTCCACTGTTTCCCCATCTCTTTCCCATGAAGTGATGGGACATAGTAAGTGCAAATACCCTTTTAACATGATGGCTAGATGGATTCGTTTTCAAGGAAGTTTTTTAAATGGAGGGAGATTGCCAAAATTACCAAATGACTCTATGTAAAGGAAACATTTTAAGGTCTTATAAAGAAGAAACTCTTATTCTAGCTGAAAATTTGGATATGCAGAAAGGAAAGAAGAACTGAAGAAAAGAACTTATGTGGATATATCCAAATAGATATTGACAGGTAAAATAGTAATGATAAAGTATCAAATTGTGCATATATGTTTGTATTAGAATTCAAGGGAGCAAAATTGGCATGAGCAGTGAAAACAGCAGTGAAAAGAAATTATATCTTTTCATTGTTTGAGAAAAGTACAAAAATATGAACTTACTAGACTATTAAGTAAAGAATGCATGCTGTAAAATGTAGGACACTTATAGAACTAAGACATATTAAATTTATAAATTCTTATAAAGTTAAAAATATTTATTGTGAAAGATTCCATTTAAATTCTAAGAATGTTTATATTTTAAAATATTTTGTTTAACACAGCTATGTATGTAAAACAGCTATTTTAATAACTGCTAACTTAAGACTCATATTATTTTATCAAAAGCCATGAACAGGAAAGTAAAGAAAAAGAACACAAACTGCTTTAGTTAATGTACTCTCACAGTATAAAGCAAGAACCATGTTACAAAAGATGGAGCATGTTTAATAATTATGTATTGAGTATCTAAGCTATTAGCAATTAAAAAATGTATATACTGAATAGTACAAGTTCAACACAGATTTGAAAATCATGCATAAGTAAATGTCATAAATGGAGTCATAACATCATAAACAGTCAGATGTCATAAACAATCATAAATGGAGATTTAAACAATTTATCACCACTGCTTATCAAGCAAGCAGGTATAGAAGTAGGCAATAGAAATATCTAAGTTAGACAATTAACCAGTACATATATGAACACATACATACACTAACATAGAATATTCTTATCTTTTAAGTTCACATGAACATTTTCCAAAAATTTGCTATATACTCTTAAGTCCAGTTACATTACTAAAAAAGCTACAGAACTATAGTGTTACTGCACTAGCCCCTAGCCAAGATTGGCAAGTGGGCACTTGAAATGTGAATATTCAAATTTAATTTTTAACTAATTAGAAGAAATAAATATTTCAGATTCATTTCATAGTTACATCAGCCATAT
>SJYT01051910.1:22525-42539 GCA_006410635.1 Cephalophus harveyi | reverse complement strand
TTTTAAAAATCTTTATCAGGTTTTATATTCAGTAATCTATTTCTAAATAACATATGAACCAAGGAAAAATCCTAAGTCAAATTTCATAATTGTATATGAATTAAAAAAAAAGTAACAGCAAGATTCTGTCTTGTGACATATTAATTGCTTAAATGCATACATTATAAACAAAAAAAAAGAAAGAAGAAATCTGAGCATGCTTGACAAGAAACTTGTAATGAAAAAGCAACTTTGGTGAAATTAAGGTAAATGACATAAAGACGAAGGAAGAAAATAGCAAATATGAAAAATCATGATGAAGAAAAATATTATAATAGAGGGGAATAAAAGAGTCAAAGCTATTTTCATTTGAAAGACAATAAAATCAATAAATGACACTTGGAGAATAGAGAAAACATGAATCTTTTATATCTATATAAACAGGACAATCCAATAGATGTAAACAATTTGATTCTTTGTTAATAAAATTGCCAACATCTGTTGGATCATTGGAAAAGCAAGACACTTCCAGAAAACCATCTTTTGCTATGTTGACTACTCCTTTGACTATATAGATCACAACAAACTGTGGGAAATTCTTTAAGCGAGGAATACCAGACCACCTGGCCTGCCTCCTGAGAAATCTGTATTCAGGTCAAGAAGCAATAGTTAGAACTGGACAAGGAACAACAGACTAGTTCCTAATTGGGAAAGAAGTACATCAAGGCTGTACATAGTCACCCTGCTTATTTTACTTATATGCAGAGTACATCATGAGAAATACTGGGCTGGATGAAGCACAAGCTGGAATCACGATTGCTGGGAGAAATATCAATAACCTCAGATACGCAGATGACACCACCCTTATGGCAGAAAGCAAAGACCTAAAGAGCCTCTTGATGAAAATAAAATAAGAGAGTGAAAAAGCTGGCTTAAAACTTAACATTCAAAAAGTGAAGATCATGGCATCCAGTCCCATCACTTCATGGCAAAAAGATGGAGAAACAATGGAAACAGTAAGAGACTTTATTTTTTTTTGGACTCCAAAATCATTGCAGATTTGACTGCAGCCATGAGATTGAAAGATGACTGCTACTTGGAAGGAAAGCTATGACCAACTTAGACAGCATATTAAAATCAGAGACATTACTTTGCTGACAAAGATTTGTCTAGTCAAAGCTTGATTTTTCAGTAGTCATGTATGGATGTGAGAGTTGGACCATATAGAAAGCTGAGCACTGAAGAATTGATGCTTTTGAACTATGGTGATGGAGAAGACTCCTGAGAGTCCCTTAGACTGCGAGGAGATCAAACCCGTCCATCCTGGGGAAAATCAGTCCTGAATATTCATTGGAAGGACTGATGCTGCAGCTGAAACTCCAATACTTTGGCCACCTGATGGGAGGAACTGACTCACTGGAAAAGACCCTGATGCTGGGAAAGATTGAAGGCGGGAGGAGAAAGGGACAACAGAGGATAAGATGGTTGGATGGTGTCACCAAGTCGATGGACATGAGTTTGAGCAAGCTCTGGGAGTTGGTGATGGACAGGGAAGCCTGGCGTGCTGCAGTACATGGGGTCACAAAGAGTCAGACATGACTGAGTGACTGAACTGAACTGAAACCTGACAAAACCACTATGGTTTTTATGGATGTTAAACAGACAATAAAGCTGTGTTATGAAACCATTTTACTATCTATATGAAATAGAATGTCTAGAAAATGGAAATTACCTAGTGAAGTACAACAACTATAAATCTGTATAACTTTAACATGCATTAAATATATTAAGTTCACTGAGACATTACTTTGCCAACAAAGGTCCATCTAGTCAAGGTTATGGGTTTTCCAATGGTCATGTATGGATGTGAGAGTTGGACCGTGAAGAAAGCTGAACACCGAAGAATTGATGCTTTTGAACTGTGTTGTTGGAGAAGACTCTTGAGAGTCCCTTGGACTGCAAGGAGATCCATCCAGTCCATCCTAAAGGAGATCAGTCCTGGGTGTTCTTTGGAAGGAATGATGCTAAAGCTGAAACTCCCGTACTTTGGCCACCTCTTGCGAAGAGCTGACTCATTGGAAAAGACCCTGATGCTGGGAGGGATTAGGGGCAGGAGGAGAAGGGGACGACAGAGGATGAGATGGCTGGATGGCATCACTGACTCGATGGACGTGAGTCTGAGTGAACTCCAGGAGTTGGTGATGGACAGGGAGGCCTGGTGTGCTGCAGTTCGTGGAATTGCAAAGAGTCGGAGACGACTGAGCGACTGAACTGATCTGAACTGATAAACCTTCTTACAAAAAACTCTAGGAGCTTTAATGGTAACAGTAGTGAATAATAACTTTCATAGAGCCTTGATAACAAAGCCTGTCAAGTTACATAACATTAATGGATTCAGTCCAAACTCTTTGTGATAATGGATGAAGAAAATCATCTTAATCTAAATATGATATATGCAGTGATTTTTCAAAGGAAGAAAATACAGAATGATTTTTGTGGTTTCATTTCAGGAATGCATATTGGTCAACATTTGAAGGAAAGAGATATTTCAAAAACGTTTAAAATTTTCTCATTCCATTGAAAGAAAAATAGTAAAATGGTAACATGATTGACTGCATACAAAACCTATAAGAAAATAATGAATACTATGGAATTGCTTTCATGTTAGAAAGGTATAAACCTTAAAAAACACCTCATATTTGAGAATGAAATATTGAAATATTTTCCCTCAGTATAGGAATGGTACTTATAAGACCTTTACTGTACCATCATCTGTTCAACATTGGAAATAAAAGCCAATTAGGTAAAAATAAGTCAAAAACAAGAAAAAAAAATAGAAAAGAAAAACAAGAAAAAGTTATTGCACCTAGAGGGAAGAAATAAAACATGATTATTCAGAGATGCACTATTTATTTACATTAAAAATCCAGAGGAATATATATATTTGAAATGATAAAATTAATACATAGACAATCAGAGAAGTCATTGGGCACAATTCTATTTGCAGCAGCAACAATTACTACAAATTTAAAAACAAAATTGCTATTTACAAAAGTATGGCTATGAAATGTCCGTATTTGTGTGAAATCAATATTGGAAACTATAAAATATTATAAGGGGATTTCACTGGTGGTCCAGTGGTTCGGATTACTTGCTTCCCGGTGCAGGGAGTGGGTGTTTGATCCCTGGTCACTGAATCAAGATACCACATGCTGAACAGTGTCACACAAGTAAATAATAAATAAAAATTGATCAATAAAATAGGGAAAATTTAAAGAAAATCTCATTGATTAGAAAGATAAAGCATGATATTGACTGGAAGAGTCAATATTGTAAGACGATTATCTTCAGAAATTATTGTAAAGATTAAACGCAGTCCCAAAGCAGTTATTTTTTAAAAACTTTAATGAGGTGTAATTTACAGAGCATAAAATTTAACCATTTAAAATATATAGATCCATGATTTTAAAATTATTAACAGTTTATGACCATCACTACTATCAAACTCTAGAGAGCATTCATCACTAATCAATTTGCAGTCTTTTCCTATTCCATCTCTTCACAACCCTTAGTAATCACTAATCTACTTTTGATCTCTCTGCTCCTATTTTTGATATTACATGGAAATGGGCTCACACAATATGCAATCTTTTAGAAGTTTTAATGCCATAAACATACTGTTGAGCAAAAAAAGTGAGACACAAAAGAATGACACCTATATTTTTGGATGTGTATAGGATGTTTCAATGGGGTTTTCCAGATGGCACTAGTGGTAAAAAAACCTGCCTGCCAATGCAGGAGATGAGGCTTTGATCCCTGGGTCAGGAAGATCCTCCAGGGAATATGAAATGATAGTCCACTCCAGTAGTCTTTTTTTAAAATTAATTAATTTATTTTAATTGGAGGATAATTACTTTAGAATATTGTGGTATTTTTCTCATACATCGACATGAATCAGCCATGGGTGCGCATGTGTTCCCCCATTCAGAACCCTGCTCTCACCTTCCTCCCTCCTCCACCCCTTGGGTTGTTTCAGAGTACCAGCTCTGAGTGTCCTGCTTCATGCATCCAGCTTGCACTGGTCATCTCTTTAATGTATGGTAATATACAGGTTTCAATGCTATTCTCTCAAATCATCCCACCCTTGCCTTCTCCCTCATACTCCAAAAGACTGTTCTTTACATCTGTGTCTCTTTTGTTGCCTTGCATATAGGATCATTGTTACCTTCTTTCTCAAGTCCATATATACGCATTAATATAGTGTATTGATGGTTCTCTTTCTGATTTACTTCCCTGTGTATAATAGGCTCCAGTTTCATGCACCTCATTAAAACTGATTCAAATGCTGGGAAAACCAGTCAACCATATGCAAAAGAATGAAACTAGAACACTTTCTAACACCATAAACAAAAATAAACTCAAAATGGATTAAAGATCTCAATGTAACACCAGAGACTATTAAAACTCTTAGAGGAAAACCGAGGCATAACACCCTCTGATATAAATCACAGCAAGATCCTCTATGACCCACCTTGCAGAGTAATGGAAATAAAAACAAAAATACAAATGGGACCTAGTTAAACTTAAAAGCTTTTGCACAACGAAGGAAACTATAAGCCAGGTGGAAAGGCAGCCTTCAGAATGGAAGACAATAACAGCAAATGAAACAACTGACAAAGAATCAAGCTCCAAAATATACAAGCAGCTCATGCAGCTCAATACCAGAAAACTGAACAACCCAATCAAAAAGTGGGCCAAAGAACTAAACAGACATTTCTCCAAAGAAGATATACAGAGGGCTAATAAGACACACGAAAAGATATGTAGCTTTCTCATATCACAACATCACTCATTACTAGAGAAATGCAAATTAAAAACACAATGAGGTATCGTCTCTGCCGGTCAGAACGGCCGCCATAAAAAAGTCGACAAACAGCAATAGCTGGAGAGAATGTGAAGAAAAAGGAAACCCTCTTACACTGTTGATGGGAATGCAAACGGGTACAGCCACTATGGAGAACAGTGTGGAAATTCCTTAAAAATCTGGGAATAGAACCACTCCAGTATTCTTGAGTGGAGAATTCCTTGGACAGAGAAGCCTGACAGCCTATAGTCCATGGGGTCTCAAAGAGTCAGACACAACTGAACAAATGAGCACACACAATTATATTTCAAGTGTTTTTGAAAAACTTTCATTATCAGAAAAAAATAATATAATTCATTTTAAAATTTATGCAGTCAGAATATTATTTCCATTTCGTAAAAGGTCAAGTTACCCAACAGCATCCAAACTCATGTTTTAATTCTCAAGCTTACGCTTGCAATGATATGCATTTGGAAACTGACAGTCTTCTGCTCTTATGCTTCGTACAGATTGTAGAGCACAGTTATGTTCACCAGGTAAATAGTCTGTTATCCTGTTATGGAAAAATGCATAATTCTATTATATTCTATGAAGACAACTCATGAAACAATAGCATTTTCCATGTAACTGTAATACAAGATATTTTGAAAATGGATAATGAAGTCTTTAATAAAATTTCAGTAAGAGCTTGTTACTCGGAAATTGGGCTACAGAGTAGCTTGCTTTTCAACATTGGTATCAACTTTTATTTTATTATTTTATTTTATTAACTTTCAATATCTTCCTTCAGCTTTCTATAATTTGGCTAAAACAAATGTATTCGTATTATTTTAAAAATATTTCTTTGTTTGTATTTTTCCTCCTATATACAGCATTCTTTTTACAAACTTACTGTAGTTTGTAAGTTGAACCATTCAGCCACATCCAAGGACGACCTCGGCCTTCACGAGAGACTTGAATCCACGATATAATTGATAGGGACATCAGAAATTTCTAGCCCAAAATAAAGAATTTTTACTTAAATAGTCATTATAAAATGTTTTTGTAAATTTTTAAAATGCAAATCAAAGGTTGTGTTCTTTCATAGCATCTTTCATTCTTTGAACAAACAACATGTTAGATTCTAATCTAACACTAAAAAACGTGAGTTGAAAGTTTGAAGTTTTAATACTGCCATAAATATTAACAAATATCTGTACTTTTGATTCAAAATCAACTCAACATTTATACTTATCAGTTTCACTGTGTTCTAATGTTAATAAGAAAAAATGCTGTTTTTCGACAGCCATTTAATAAAGGGAATATTTACAGAGACATGAATTAGTTGTAGAGATCGCACAAAAGAATACACCTTGCATAGCAACTTGGGGATACTTACAGCTGTGAACTACATCTCACCTTAAGCCTCAGGGATAAGAAGGTGGAGTAACTGAATATGTGCAATGAAGAAAATTCGGATTCATATAATTTCATTTTTCCTCATGTCAAAACTAACATAGCAAGGCTTTAAACAAGTCTATAGATTCCATGACATTCATTTTTCTGGATATTGTGACAATATCAGTGGATTTCTCTACTATTATATGTTTCTCAGAATTTCAGTTTTAGAGGGAAATTAAGGAAATGAAATTGAGAAAAGAGGTGACACGAGAGCCGAAGGTTTGGTTTTCTGAGCCTGACACCGTTCTTTGACTAGATAAACCCCACAGCCATCTGTTTCTGTATTGCTGGAATCCAGTGGACCAGACCAGGGATCAGAGACTCATTCCTCTCTGCTCCTCCCTGCTAAGCTCAACTGTAAACAGGAAACTAATTAAAGACACGAGAAAGGAGAACTCTGAAAGGTGGAAATAGAAGGTGATATGGCTTGAGATTGCCCAGCAGTCCCACTCCTCTGTAATCGCTAATCAATTCTCTGCGATGAGAGAACAAAGTGGGAGGTGAGGGAATGATAATTAGGGGCATCTTGTATCTCCCCACAACCAGGTGAAAGTGGCCTCAGCCTCTTACTTCCCAAACACCCAATATCTAACCTAGCTGTTGGGGGTGGCACAGTAAGCCATTCCTCCTGTGTGTTGAGAGAATTGTGTAGGCAACACCAGGTAAGCCTTACAGGTGATCCCTCAGGACACTTACTAACAAGGAGCAGTCAGAGAAATTGCCTCTGCTTCCTCCACTGAGAGACACTAGGGTTGGGTGATAGGGGTGGGGGTGGGACCAGCAAAGGGAATGTCTTGACTAAAAGTTCTGAAGCTAGGAAGCCTCTTTAGCCCCGAGGGTGTAAGACTCCATCTCCACCCAGAGGCATTGGAAAGAATGGATCTTAAAGGTTGAATTCACACAATGAGCTGTGGAAGTTTACAAACGTCACATAAATGCAAAAATTTGGAGGAACTGCAAAATATCATATGGCAGTGATGAGACAGGGACAACCTGTATGATTCCATGTCCTGGAGTAGAAAATGGCAACCCACTTCAGTATCCTTGCCTGGAAAGTTCCGTGGACACAGGAGCCTGACAGGCTGAAGTTAATGAGGTTGCAAAGCGTCAGACATGATTGAACTACTAAGCATTAACACGGGATTCCATGGATATGATTCAAAAGCAATCAAAGAGATTCTATAATATCCAAAGTCAGGATAGTGAGCAAATAAGGAGGTGGAGAAGTGATAAGGTAGTACAGAGGGGTGGGGCTGGTGGGAAGTTGAAACTTCTATTCCATGATCTGATGTGCAATTACATAATTCTATAGGCAAAATCATATGTTTATTTTCCTTGATGTATGGTAAAATTAGATAGCACAGTGTAATTTAGAATTTAATAGCATTTGTAGAAGCATGGTTTTCTATGAAAAGCAAGAATCAGAAATTACCACACATGCATGAATGGTATAAAAATGTAAATAAAGTATCATAAAGTTATATTCCATTGTTGGCTTCCCTGGTGGCTCAGAGGTTAAAGTGTCTGCCTCCAATGCAGGAGACCTGGGTTCGATCCCTGGGTTGGGAAGATCCCCTGGAGAAGGAAATGGTAACCCACTCCAGTACTCTTGCCTGGAGAATCCCATGGATGGAGAAGCCTGGTAGGCTACAGTCCATGGGGTCGCAAAGAGTCGGACACGACTGAGCGACTTCACTTACTTACTTAGCAGACCTTAAAATAAACAAGCTACAAATATGTACAAAAGCACAAGTGAATCCTAACAAATATAATGTTGACTAAACCAAGCCTTTAGCAAAGTGTTGGAAACATTTAGTATCTTACCATTTCCTCTTCATTATCTATATAAAGCAGAGTAGAATTCTTAGTAGCACAGGATATCAAACTCTCATTCCATGATTTTTTTTCCAAACTAGTATAATAGCAGTTGTTAGAATATGTAAGCCAGTCTTTTGGGCAATGACCACAATGACATTCTGAAGAAAAATTATGAATTACTATTCAAAAACAATTTGAATTTGAAAAATAAAAATTAACTTACACATATGCATAAATGCAGACATATGTATACATACACACATATATATAAAATAACATATCTATGCAACCTCAAGGCTGGCACATATAAAACAAATCTCATTCATGCATTTATAGAGAGGGTCTGTCTTTAATATATGTCCCCATATAAAGCAAACACATAGAAATATCTCCTCTTTACATGTCCTGAAAATCAAGAAATGAAACTTCTATTTTAGAAAATAACAAAATTATTTGTCTCTTATCATATTATAGCAGGAGGAAATTACAGCCAATTGCCAACAATGGATATGGTGATCATATTACTGCATAGGGAGAAGCACTCTCCTATAATCATTTATTTATGAATGTTTATTGCCTGATTTTATAAATTATGTTCTATCCCCAAGTCTATTCTTATTTTCACCAGCCTAAGATAGAGACAAAAATGAACTATATTCATATCAGAACTTTGAAAATCATTATGTACCTTTCTGGATCCTTGTTATGAGAGAGGAGTAATTCTGCTCCTGTATTACAGTAGCTACAAAATTAATCATTAAAAAGTTAGTATTGCTTTAAATAAATTATAATNGAAAATCATTATGTACCTTTCTGGATCCTTGTTATGAGAGAGGAGTAATTCTGCTCCTGTATTACAGTAGCTACAAAATTAATCATTAAAAAGTTAGTATTGCTTTAAATAAATTATAATGATTTTAGTTTATGAGCTCGACAATTCAGTTTATTGTTTAGAATTAGAGTAATCTGAAATAAAACTGATTTAGCAAGAAAAATTAATTAGGTAATGAAGACATGGTGGAAAAAATATTTCAAAAACCTAACGGAACAAACTTCACCACGTCTTATAGTATTTGCTTTAATCAATCTCAAGAATTAATTTGTATTTCTCATTAAGATCTTTAAATCTCCTAAAGCATGCTTTTGAGTTATGAAATCAGAATATACATATATATGCTCTCTGTAATTCTCCTGTGTTGTATATTTCTGACAAATTAGATATAACATACTGCATTTATTCTAAATGCATGTATTTTAATGATAGACACATTCTATAATATTATGAAATGTTTAGCAGCACTGACCATCAGTAAAGTGATAAGTTCCCTTACAANAGTTATGAAATCAGAATATACATATATATGCTCTCTGTAATTCTCCTGTGTTGTATATTTCTGACAAATTAGATATAACATACTGCATTTATTCTAAATGCATGTATTTTAATGATAGACACATTCTATAATATTATGAAATGTTTAGCAGCACTGACCATCAGTAAAGTGATAAGTTCCCTTACAATTTTTCAAAAATGTACTTACAGGGAGTAACAGTGATCACTGTCAACACAGTGGACATCAAGACAAGGCAGATGATTCCCAGGATCCCAGCAATGAACTTCTCTGGAGGTGATGGTGAACCTGCAGGAACAGAAAAGGAAACTGAGAAAGGAGTGATGGGGACAGTTGCTTAGCGTTTACATACACAAGAACCCACACGAACTCAGAGTTATGGATATAAACTCGGACCCCAACCCATTTTGACCACTGTAGTCTTTCTCTCAGAACATACTATTGCATTTTCAGCAAATATAAGACTACATGAGTTGTTGATCAAAGACGTCAAATGATAGTAATGCCAGAATAAAAGTAGTCTTCCGATTTCACATCAGAATCCCATATCCAGCTTTAAGTTCTGTTCCTTGAAGTGAAAAATATGTGAGCTTATCCCCTACTCTTCCTCCACATCTCTGCACCCCCACTGCACATCCTAGAACAGTTCCATTGTGTGTCTAGTAAGTGTTTACCTTTGGAGTGGTAGTTCTTGTCATTCCCATGAAGATTCTGAGAAGCATTCTGAAGATTTAATTCTGCATATGTTAATTCCTGCTCAGTTATTGAAATGGAACTTTTAGAAACCTTAGATTTTATTTTCTGCCTCTTTGAGTTCTTGACTCCCTTCAATTCTGCATAGGTTACTCCTTGGTTATTCATCTCTGCAGCTGAGTGAGATCAAGGACTGTGCTTTAAGTGAACTGAGGTTGAGTGGTGTATGTGAGATAAGAACCCTGGTATAATGACACACGCGGGGCAAAGAGCTTAGCACTCACTTTGCAGCTGAACAAACTTAAAGCCTGGTTCTAAATTCCTTAGAACTTTAAACGAGTTTTTCACGATAGAAAGTTTTTTGAAAAAGATATTCTATATTTGACACATATATTATTGATTGAAACAATGAAAAGCAATAAATTAGGGAGGTATAAAGAAGTTCATGAACAATAATATCCTTATTAAGTCAGATTCCACGGAAATATTTTAAAACCATCATAGTGCTTGTGTTAAAATGTTCTGTTAACAAGAGAGATTCACCCATATTTGTGATAATTTTGAAATTTAATAATGGTTAAAAACAGTTCTTTAAAGATGAGGAGAGAGTAATGTTGACATATACAATAATGTCCTACACTAAATTACATTATTTGATATACAAAAACAGTTCTTTAAAGATGAGGAGAGAGTAATGTTGACATATACAATAATGTCCTACACTAAATTACATTATTTGACTTACATTTATTGATGAAAAGGGATAACAAATGGTCTTTATTTCAAATGGTTGAGGAGTTCTGAGAAAGCATTAAAAACTGAGGAAATGCTTCATATATTGGAAAATGTTACATTACATGTGTGTATTCACTTGACTAGCATTCTACAGACAATAATTTGAATACTTGGAGAAATCACCCAATATTTGTTTTTTATGGTTATTTTTTATACCAAATTATTTAAAAAATAAACCAATGTTCTACTTTGATTTTGTTGTATATTTACTATACCTCAGTTGCATCACCTCTAACAATGGTTAGTTACCACTAAGTGAGACGGTCTAGTAGAGAGACAGGAGAGGAGGGACACATACCTTCTGTTGGCCAGGAAGTTGTGCATCCTTTAGTGTGCAGATCAGGTTACTCTCTAAAAAGAGACCTGCTATAGCTGGTAACAAAAGGAGAAATTTAAAAACTTAAAACCCGGACAAGAATAAGCAATGTCTGTGATCTTCACAGGCTGCCTGGTGACGCCTCAGAGTGAAGCTAGAATGGAAAATATTGATTTGTCATCAGTGTGTCACTTCAGGTTTGAACAGGAAATCCTCACACTTAGGCTAGTTGAAGAGAGTTTAGCTTATCACACACCTCCAGAAAATAGGAGATCTGCTATAGCTGGTAACAAAAGGAGAAATTTAAAAACTTAAAACCCGGACAAGAATAAGCAATGTCTGTGATCTTCACAGGCTGCCCGGTGACGCCTCAGAGTGAAGCTAGAATGGAAAATATTGATTTGTCATCAGTGTGTCACTTCAGGTTTGAACAGGAAATCCTCACACTTAGGCTAGTTGAAGAGAGTTTAGCTTATCACACACCTCCAGAAAATAGGAGATTTTGGGCTCCAGTTATGTATACCTGTGGCGGATTCATGTTGATGTATGGCAAAACCAGTACAATATTGTAAAGTAATTAACCTCCAATTAAAATAAATAAATTTATGTCAAAAAAATAAAGGCAAAGGAGAAAAGGAAAGATATATTCATCTAAATGCAGAGCTCCAAAGAATAGCAAGGAGAGATAAGAAAGCCTTCCTCAGTGACCAGTGCAAAGAATAGAGGAAAACAACAGAATGGGAAAGAGTAGAGATCTCTTCAAGAAGATTAGAGGTACCAAGGAAAAATTTCATGCAAAGATGGGCACAATAAAGGAAGAAATGGTATGGGCCTAAGAGAAGCAGAAGATATTAAGAAGAGGTGGCAAGAATACACAGAAGAACTGTACAAAAAAGATCTTCATGACCCAGATAAGCACCCAGATCACTTGCCTAGAGCCAGACAATCTTGGAATGTGAAGTCAAGTAGGCCTTAGGAAGCATCACTATGAACAAAGCTAGTGGAGGTGATGGAATTCCAGTTGAGCTATTTCAAATCCTGAAAGATGATGCTGTGAAAGTGCTGCACTCAATATGCCAGCAAATTTGGAAAACTCAGCAGTGGCCACAGGACTGGAAAAGGTCAGTTTTCATTCCAATCCCAAAGAAAGGCAAAGCCAAAGAATGTTCCAAAGAATAGCAAGGAGAGATAAGAAAGCCTTCCTCAGTGACCAGTGCAAAGAATAGAGGAAAACAACAGAATGGGAAAGAGTAGAGATCTCTTCAAGAAGATTAGAGGTACCAAGGGAAAATTTCATGCAAAGATGGGCACAATAAAGGAAGAAATGGTATGGGCCTAAGAGAAGCAGAAGATATTAAGAAGAGGTGGCAAGAATACACAGAAGAACTATGCAAAAAAGATCTTCCTGACCCAGATAAGCACCCAGATCACTTGCTTAGAGGCAGACAATCTTGGAATGTGAAGTCAAGTAGGCCTTAGGAAGCATCACTATGAACAAAGTTAGTGGAGGTGATGGAATTCCAGTTAAGCTATTTCAAATCCTGAAAGATGATGCTGTGAAAGTGCTGCATTCAATATGCCAGCAAATTTGGACAACTCAGCAGTGGCCACAGGACTGGAAAAGGTCCGTTTTCATTCTAATTCCAAAGAAAGGCGGTGCCAAGGACTGTTCAAACTACTGCACAATTGCAATCATCTCACTTGCTAGCAAAGTAATGCTCAAAATTCTCCAAGCCAGGCTTCAACAGTACGTGAACCAAGAACTTTCAGATGTTCAAGCTGGATTTAGGAAAGACAGAGGAAGCAGAGATCAAGTTTTCAACATCCATTGGATCATCAAAAAAGCAAGAGATCTCCAGAAAAGCATTTACTTCTGCTTTATTGACTATGCCAAAGCCTTTGGCTATGTGGATCACAACAAAATGTGGAATATTCAGAAAGAGATGGGAAAACCAGACCACCTGACCTGCCTCCTGAGAAATCTATATGCAGGTCAAGAAGCTGCATTTAGAACTGGACATGGAAAAACACACTGGTTCCAAATCAGGAAAAGAGTATGTCAGACTGTATATTGTCATCCTACTTATTTAACTTATATACAGAGTACATCATGAGAAATGCTGGGCTGGATGAAGCACAAGCTGGAATCAAGATAGCCAGGAGAAATATCAAGAACCTCAGGTATGCAGATGGCACCACACTAATGGCAGAAATCAAAGAACTAAAGAGTCTCTTGATGAAAGTGAAAGAAGAGAGTGAAAAAGTTGGCTTAAAACTCAACATTCAGAAAACTAAGATCATGACATCTGGTCCCATTGTTTCATGGCAAACAGATGGGGAAACAATGGAAACAGTGACAGACTTTTTTGGGGGGGCTCCAAAATCACTGCAGATGGTGACTGCAGCCATGAAATTAAAAGTCACTTGGTCCTTGGAAGGAAATAGATGACCAACCTATACAGCATATTCAAAAGCAGAAACATTACTTTGCCAACAAAGGTCCATCTACTCAAAGGTATGGTTTTTCCAGGAGTCCTGTAGGGATTTGAGATTTGGACTATAAAGAAGGCTGAGAGCCGAAGAATTGATGCTTTTGAACTGTGCTGTTGGAGAAGACCCTTGGACAGCAAGGAAATCCAATCAGTCCATCCTAAAGGAAACCAGTCCTGAATATTCATTGGTAGGACTGATGCTGAAGCTGAAGCTCCAATATTTTGGCCACCTGATGCGAAGAACTGAGTTATTTGAAAAGACCCTGATGCTGGGAAAGATTGAAGGCGGGAGGAGAAGGGGATGACAGAGGATGAGATGGTTGGATGGCATCACTGACTCAATGGACATGAGTTTGAGTAAACTCTGGGAGTTTGTGATGGACAGGGAGGCCTGGTGTGCAGTCCATGAGATCACAAAGAGTCAGACACGAGTGAGCAACTGAACTACACACTGAAGTGAAGTGAAGCCGTTCAGTCGTGTCCAACTCTTTGCGACCCCATAGACTGCAGCCTGCCAGGCTCCTCTGTCCATGGGCTTTTCCAGGCAATAGTACTGGAGTGGATTGCTATTTTCTTCTCCAGGGGATCTTCCCAACTCAGGGCTCGAACCCAGGTCTTCCGCATTGTAGACAGACACCTTACTGTCTGAGCCACACACTAGAAGATCTAAAAATTGTGCTATGCTTAGTTCCTCAATTGTGTTCCGACTCTTTGCAACCCCAAGGCTTCCCTGGTGGCTAAGAGGTTAAAGCATAAAGACTGTAGCCTGCCAGGCTTCTCTATACATGAGGATTCTCCATGCAAGAATACTGGAGTGGGTTGCCATGACCTCCTCCAGGAGATCAAACCCAGGTTTCCTGTATTGCAGGCAGATTCTTTACCATCTGAACCACCAGCCTAAGAATACTGCAGTAGGTAGACTATCGCTTCTTCATGTTATCTTCCTGACCCAGGAACCCAGCTGGGATTTTCTGCATTGCTGGTGGACTCTTTACCTGCTTACCAGCTGAGCTATCAGGAAAGCCCCCCAAAATGTGCTACCTTTATTTAAAAGGAGAAAAACACTTTTGCATAGGGATTCAGAGAAAAAGGAATCCCAAGCCATTTAAAAGTGCTTTTGAAAAGACTACAAATAGTATAGCTGACATAGAAGGAGTTTCAATTGTTCAGTTCAGCTCAGTCGCTCAGTCGTGTCTGACTCTTTGCGACCCCGTGAATCGCAGCACGCCAGGCCTCCCTGTTCAATTGTTATTGCTATGCATTTTGAAGAAAAATTATAAAGCACTGGAGCACTGTTGGCCCTTTAGGTGCACAGATCTATGTAGTTCATAAGAGGAAAAAAACAACAACAAACAACAAGAGCCAAAATGCAATCCTTTGTTGTTGTTGTTTCTGTCTAACTAGCACTTACTTCTGGGATAAAATAGGGCTCAGACATTCTCATTATATTTAAACATGTGATAATTTTTAAACAATGCTTTTATAATTGTTGGTATGGCTAACAGAATAGATCATTTTGGTTTTGATGCATTTAAAGGGCAACTTTCAAACCGTTAAACATTTTAAGATTTTCAATTACAGCTGTCATATTTTATTGAATGCCAATATCTGTTTCTTCAGATAATTTAAAGAGAATACAAGAAAGAAACGGAAATCTGCTGTTATTCAAATCAGTCAACCCAATATTGGATATATTTACTGTACTGTATCAATCAGGTTGGATATCCTTAGGATGTTTCTTAAAAATATAGGTTGATATTTACTCACAGTTTGATATTTTGCATTTTTATCTAGAAATAATGTTAGGTAATTTATTTTTAGGTTTTTGAATTTAGTTATTTCCCACCTGCAGGAGAGTCTGAAAGTTGGCCTTTATTTTTCAAATTTATGTTGGCTGCTAAAGTTCACAAATGGTTTGATCTATGAAATCTTCATAAAATTTAGCATTTTGGTTCTCTATAATTCTTGATTGAAGGGTGTGAAGTAAATGAAATACTGAAACCAGTGGAAACTTTCTGTGTGGGAATATTGAATGTTGTTTGATCATTGGCTATCTTTTTCTGATATTACGTCTCGGAAATCAGTGATACATATCAACATGGACTTCCTACTCTAAAAGCAGAGGTGAAAGGCCAGTCAAGAGAGCTTGTCCTAGCTGTGTTTCTGACCAAGCTTGTCCTCCGATTGGTGAAATTTCAAGGCACAGACACAGGTGTTACCAGTCAGTGTGGGTATGTAATCCATGCTTCTTCTGTCACACTGTTGAACAAAGAGGGATACAGGGGAACTTGCTATGGATGAGCGATGTAGAATTTGGGAGGTTCTGACTGTTGCAGAAAATAATTTATCTTGGGGTACATGTTCAGTTCAGTTCAGTCGCTCAGTCGTGTCCGACTCTTTGCGACCCCATGAATTGCAGCACGCCAGGCCTCCCTGTCCATCACCATCTCTCGGAGATCACTCAGACTCACATCCATCGAGTCAGTGATGCCATCCAGCCATCTCATCCTCGGTCGTCCCCTTCTCCTCCCGCCCCCAATCTGGTATGGGCCTAAGAGAAGCAGAAGATATTAAGAAGAGGTGGCAAGAATACACAGAAGAACTGTACAAAAAAGATCTTCATGACCCAGATAAGCACCCAGATCACTTGCCTAGAGCCAGACAATCTTGGAATGTGAAGTCAAGTAGGCCTTAGGAAGCATCACTATGAACAAAGCTAGTGGAGGTGAAGGAATTCCAGTTAAGCTATTTCAAATCCTGAAAGATGATGCTGTGAAAGTGCTGCATTCAATATGCCAGCAAATTTGGACAACTCAGCAGTGGCCACAGGACTGGAAAAGGTCAGTTTTCATTCTAATTCCAAAGAAAGGTAATGCCAAGGACCGTTCAAACTACTGCACAATTGCAATCATCTCACTTGCTAGCAAAGTAATGCTCAAAATTCTCCAAGCCAGGCTTCAACAGTACGTGAACCAAGAACTTCCAGATGTTCAAGCTGGATTTAGGAAAGACAGAGGAAGCAGAGATCAAGTTTTCAACATCCATTGGATCATCAAAAAAGCAAGAGATCTCCAGAAAAGCATTTACTTCTGCTTTATTGACTATGCCAAAGCCTTTGGCTGTGTGGATCACAACAAACAAACTGTGGAATATTCAGAAAGAGATGGGAACACCAGACCACCTGACCTCCCTCCTGAGAAATCTATATGCAGGTCAAGAAGCTGCATTTAGAACTGGACATGGAAAAACACACTGGTTCCAAATCAGGAAAGGAATATGTCAGGCTGTATATTGTCACCCTACTTATTTAACTTATATACAGAGTACATCATGAGAAATGCTGGGCTGGATGAAGCATAAGCTGGAATCAAGATTGCCGGGAGAAATATCAATAACCTCAGATATGCAGATGACACCACACTTATGGCAGAAATCAAAGAACTAAAGAGTCTCTTGATGAAAGTGAAAGAAGAGAGTGAAAAAGTTGGCTTAAAGCTCAACATTCAGAAAACTAAGATCATGGCATCTGGTCCCATTGCTTCATGGCAAACAGATGGGGAAACAATGGAAACAGTGACAGACTTTTTTGGGGAGGCTCCAAAATCACTGCAGATGGTAACTGCACCCATGAAATTAAAAGTCACTTGGTCCTTCGAAGGAAAGTTATGACCAACCTAGACAGCATATTCAAAAGCAGAGACATTACTTTGCCAACAAAGGTCCATCTAGTCAAAGGTATGGTTTTTCCAGGAGTCCTGTAGGGATTTGATATTTGGACTATAAAGAAGGCTGAGAGCCAAAGAATTGATGCTTTTGAACTGTGCTGTTGGAGAAGACCCTTGAGAGTCCCTTGGACAGCAAGGAGATCCAATCAGTCCATCCTAAAGGAAACCAGTCCGGAATATTCATTGGTAGGACTGATGCTGAAGCTGAAGCTCCAATATTTTGGCCACCTGATGCGAAGAACTGACTCATTTGAAAAGACCCTGATGCTGGGAAAGATTGAAGGCGGGAGGAGAAGGGGACACAGAGGATGAGATGGTTGGATGGCATCACTGACTCAATGGACATGATTTTGAGTAAACTCTGGGAGTTTGTGATGGACAGGGAGGCCTGGTGTGCAGTCCATGAGGTCACAAAGAGTCAGACACGAGTGAGCAACTGAACTGACACATTGAAGTGAAGTGAAGCCGCTCAGTCGTGTCTGACTCTTTGCGACCCCATAGACTGCAGTCTGCCAGGCTCCTCTGTCCATGGGATTTTCCAGGCAATAGTACTGGAGTGGATTGTCATTTTCTTCTCCAGGGGATCTTCGCAACTCAGGGCTCGAACGCAGGTCTCCCGCATTGTAGACAGACACTTTACTGTCTGAGCCACACACTAGAAGATCTAAAAATTGTTCTATGCTTAGTTCCTCAATTGTGTTCTGACTCTTTACAACCCCAAGGCTTCCCTGGTGGCTAAGAGGTTAAAGCATAAAGACTGTAGCCTGCCAGGCTCCTCTATACATGAGGATTCTCCATGCAAGAATGCTGGAGTGGGTTGCCATGACCTCCTCCAGGAGATCAAACCCAGGTCTCCTGTATTGCAGGCAGATTCTTTACCATCTGAACCACCAGCCTAAGAATACTGCAGTAGGTAGACTATCGCTTCTTCATGTTATCTTCCTGACCCAGGAACCCAGCTGGGATTTTCTGCATTGCTGGTGGATTCTTTACCTGCTTACCATCTGAGCTATCAGGAAAGCCCCCCAAAATGTGCTACCTTTATTTAAAAGGAGAAAAACACTTTTGCATAGGGATTCAGAGAAAAAGGAATCCCAAGCCATTTAAAAGTGCTTTTGAAAAGACAAATAGTATAGCTGACATAGAAGGAGTTTCAATTGTTCAGTTCAGCTCAGTCGCTCAGTCGTGTCTGACTCTTTGCGACCCCATGAATCGCAGCACGCCAGGCCTCCCTGTTCAATTGTTATTGCTATGCATTTTGAAGAAAAATTATAAAGCACTGGAGCACTGTTGGCCCTTTAGGTGCACAGATCTATGTAGTTCATAAGAGGAAAACAACAACAACAAACAACAAGAGCCAAAATGCAATCCTTTGCTGTTGTTGTTGTTTCTGTCTAACTAGCACTTGCTTCTGGGGTAAAATAGGGCTCAGATATTCTCATTATATTTAAACATGTGATGATTTTTAAACAATGCTTTTATAATTGTTGCTATGGCTAACGGAATAGATCATTTTGGTTTTGATGCATTTAAAGGGCAACTTTCAAACCGTTAAACATTTTAAGATTTTCAATTACAGCTGTCGTATTTTATTGAATGCCAATATCTGTTTCTTCAGATAATTTAAAGAGAACACAAGAAAGAAATGGAAATCTGCTGTTATTCAAATCAGTCAACCCAATATTGGATATATTTACTGTACTGTATCAATCAGGTTGGATATCCTTAGGATGTTTCTTAAAAATATAGGTTGATATTTACTCACAGTTTGATATTTTGCATTTTTATCTAGAAATAATGTTAGGTAATTTATTTTTAGGGTTTTTGAATTTAGTTATTTCCCACCTGAGGGAGAGTCTGAAAGTTGGCCTTTATTTTTCAAGTTTATGTTGGCTGCTAAAGTTCACAAATGGTTTGATCTATGAAATCTTCATAAAATTTAGCATTTTGGTTCTCTATGATTCTTGTCTGAAGGGTGTGAAGTAAATGAAATAGTGAAACCAGTGGAAACTTTCTGTGTGAGAATATTGAATGCTATTTGATCATTGGCTATCTTTTTCTGATATTACGTCTCTGAAACCAGTCATACATATCAACATGGACCTCCTACTCTAAAAGCAGAGGTGAAAGGCCAGTCGAGAGAGCTTGTCCTAGCTGTGTTTCTGACCAAGCTTGTCCTCCGATTGGTGAAATCTCAAGGCACAGACACAGGTGTTACCAGTCAGTGTGGGTATGTAATCCATGCTTCTTCTGTCACACTGTTGAACAAAGAGGGATACAGGGGAACTTGCTATGGATGAGCGATGTAGAATTTGGGAGGTTCTGACTATTGCAGAAAATAATTTATCTTGGGGTACATGTTCAGTTCAGTTCAGTCGCTCAGTCGTGTCCGACTCTTTGCGACCCCATGAATTGCAGCACGCCAGGCCTCCCTGTCCATCACCATCTCTCGGAGATCACTCAGACTCACATCCATCGAGTCAGTGATGCCATCCAGCCATCTCATCCTCGGTCGTCCCCTTCTCCTCCCGCCCCCAATC
>SJYT01051902.1:366766-398389 GCA_006410635.1 Cephalophus harveyi | reverse complement strand
TTGATCTCTATGCACAACCAAAAGTAGCTTTCCTGGACAATAAAGGATGGACCAGTCACTGGAAAGACTGTTTTTCCCCATGTGGTCTTTTCTCCTTCTTTTCTTTTCTGGCAGAATTCCCATCTGGAGCGTGGAGGCTCGCCATGTCTACTTACTTGCCCTGGCTTCTAAGACCCACATGAGAGGGAGCCCAAGGCAGGGTACCCTTGCTATTCAAGCAGGCGCTGGTGGCCTATGTAGGTGATGCAAGTTTCTTATCTTGAAACTTTATTAGCTTTCCACATAAACCAAGTTATTCAGCCTCTTTTCTCCTCTTTTCTCTAATTTTCCTACTACACTATTCTTTCCTAATCTCTCTTTTCTAATTAAATAGTCCTTTCCCAGATGCTGACTCCATCCCCACTTTGAATTCCCTGGATCCACCAGGGCTGGCCCCCCAGTAATTTCCTCTTCCATTTCTTGAAATAGTTTCAGAATATAGGTGCTAACTTTTCTCTGAACATTTGATAGCATTAGCCTGTGAAGCTATTTGGTCCTAGATTTTGGTTTGTTGGGAGTTTTTCAATCTTTTGAAAAGACCTTGATGCTGGGAAAGATGGAACACAGGAGGAGAAGGGGATGACAGAAGATGAGATGGTTGGATGGCATCACTGACTCAATGGATGTGAGCCTGAGCAAACTCTGGGAAATGGTGAAAGACTAGGAAGCCTGGCATGCTGCAGTCCGTGGGTTGCAAAGAATCAGATATGACTGAGTGAACAACAGCACAAATCATAGTTCAATTTCAGGACTTGTGTTTGGTCTGTTCATATTTTCTGTTTCTCCCAGTCTTCAGAGATTGTATCTATCTAAGAATTTATCCATTTCTTCCAGGTTGTGCATTTTATTAGCATATAGTTGTAGTAGTCTCATGATTCTTTGTATCTCTGCGGTGTCCACTATAACACCTCTTGTTTCATTTCAATTATATAGATTTGAGAATTCTCCCTCTTTTTCTTGGTGCATGTGCATGCTAAGTTGCTTCAGTTGTATCTGACTCTTTGTGACCCTATGGACTGTAGCCAGCCAGGCTCCTGTGATCATGGGATTCTGCAGGCAAGAATACTGGAGTGGGTTGCCATGTCCTCCTTCCCAATCCAGGGATCAAATCTGTGTCTCTTACATCTCCTGAATTGGCAAAAAGCTTCTTTACCACTAGCACTACCTGGGAACCCCTTTTCTTGGTGAGTTCTGGCTAAAGGATTATAAATTTTATTTACCTTTTCAAAGAATCAGCTTTCAGTTTTATTGATTTTTTTCTATTGTTTTCTTCATCTCTGTTTCACTTATTTTTGCTCTGATCTTTATTATTTCTTTTCTTTTATTAACTTTGGGTTTTGTTTGCTCTTCTTTCTCAAGTTGCCTTAAGTGTAAAGTTAGACTGTTTGTTTGAGATTTTTCTTGTTTCCTGTATTGCTATAAGCTTGTATAAAATTGTATTGCTATAAACTTTCCTCTTAGAACTGATTTTGTTGCATCCCATAAGTTTTGGATCATCATGCTTTCATTTTCATTCATCTCTAGGTATTTTTTATTTTCTTCTTCATTTCTTCAGTGTTCCATTGGATGGTGAGTAGCATACTGTATAGCTTCCCCATGTTTGTATTTTTGCAGTTTTTTTTTCCTTATTGTTGATTTCTAATATTGTAGTGTTGTGGTCAGAAAAGATGCTTGATATGATTTTAATTTTCTTAAATTTACTGAAGTTTGCTTTGATAAGTTCTGGAGAAATTTCATATGAACTTGAGAAGAAAGTATACTTTGCTGTTTTTGGATGGAATGGTCTATAAATATCAATTAAGTCCATCTGGTTTAGTGTGTATTTAAGGCCGGTGTTTCCTTACTGATTTTCTGTTGTGGTCTTTTACAGACTGGGACATGGGGACTGAAGTCAATGAAAAGAAAGAGAGAAAAAGAGAGAGAGAGAGCAGTATCTCTCAGGTTACGTGGAAAACCAATAAAGCCCATGCACAGGACTTGTACCACTCACAAAAGCACAGGGGGGTCCTCTCAAGGAGGTCTTGAAAGCCCAGGCAAGAATGTGAGCTTGGTAGGATTCCATGCTCCAAAGAGAATGAAGACAAAAATAAGGATGCTGGGGACCCAGGTCTCTAGTGGAGCAAGGGTATTTTATTAGCACAAATGAATGTTTATATATCTTCAGCAAAATGATTACTCAGCCATCCCAAAGAATGCAATTCCATCAGTTGCAACAAAATGGATCGTCTAATACATACAAGGGCGCTAATGCTGAAAAGAGTCACTGAAGGGAGTTACTGAAAGGAATCCAAGCAGGTACCCTTTCCTATGATCTCAGTCCTGAGAACTGTGTGCAGCTCCACCTCCACTCATTCCCAAAACAGGAACTGATAAGGAACAGAGAATCCTTGAGAAATGGCACACAAAGGAAGAAAAACAACATATTGGGTTCCTTAAAGTTGAATGTTCCCTGACAATTCCCCCTTTTTTATTTTTTCATAATTGGGGTGACTGTAGATACTTTAGTGAAAAAGGTCCTGACCAAATGAGTTTGTTTAATTTGAACTGTTTTAGTTGAAAGGCATCGGTATACTATGCATATAACCATTAGGTCAATTATTAGCATTACAATTCCAGATCCAGTACTATGTATAATGTTTTGCAACCATCTTCGAGAGTCTAGTCCAGATAATTGATCAGCTAGCTCTTTAGATAAGGTTTCTAGATTATTGGAAGAAGGTAGACTTTTAGAGAAGGCTTCAAAAATTTCTATTCGTAACAATTGTACATTTAAGGAAGCATTATCATGTAAGTCTTGCAAATGAAATTTGATTTGTTCACAACTGTAGGCACTATAGTTGAACTGAACAGGGGTAATACAAAATTGAATAGAATTCCAATCACATTTTAGTATAGCTTGTTTTTGTAAATCTATTAATTGATCTCTGACCCATTGGAAGGCTATTTTTATTTTCTGTATTTTATCTTGAACTTCCTCATTTATCTGAGCCTGAGTGGTCCACATAGTATGAGCAACTTTAGTCCAATTTTGGATAAAATTGTGTGTTTGAATTGAGGTTTGTAAAGCAATGCTGGCAACAGCAGCAGTAGTGCAAATGGCTATCAATCCCAGTGTGCCAAGAATTAGCCATCCAATGAATCATTTAGATCATCAGAGTAATTTAGTAACTAACCAGGAAGCAAGTCCAGCCATGGGACCTTCTTTTCAGGGTCGTTGGAGATCTATTGGCAACCACAGATTATGCTGAGATCAAAGAATCAGAAGGGATTCATTTTTTATAGACATGGAGGAGTTAAGACAATTATATAGTTTGCAATCTATACAAGTCATAAAACTTAAAATCTTATTAAATTGTAAGTTTTCTATAGCTACAACAAAAGGGAGAGGAACACAAGCTTGTATAAGATATGACTGATTATAATGAAAGGAATAATGACTAGAACTACGACTAGTCTCTGTGAAATATCCAGTCCAAGTTACAAGTTCTTCAGTGCTCATGGCAAGTTTCCAAATGTCCCATTGTTCAGGCCCAATCTGTTTATTGAGGATGATTCGAGGGTGAGGGGGTGCCATTCCACTGTCAAGCCAACCAAGAAATCCTTTGTCATGGTAATGTTCCATCATAGTATTGGTAATCTTCCATGATACTTGAGTAGCGTAATCACATATAGTGCTGTTAATATCATCTGAACAGTCAGATAACCACATACCATGGGGTCCCCAATCACCAATGGTATAATTGGCCACAAACATTAATTTTCCTGATTTGGCTTGACATCTGTCCCAATGAACAGGAGTATATTTAAAGTTCTTATAAGTAAACCCTTTGTGTATGTTTTTTGTCCTTTCCCAAGAATTTCAATAGTGTTTGCATGGTTCTCCTAAAAAGAAAGGGCAGTAAATAATCCAAGCAATGTCCAAAAGTCCTTTTCTGAAGGCAGGATGAAAGCCCAAGTTTGTCGGCTAACGTTTATGCATAATTCTGCTGGGCCCGTGCATAAAGGAAGGATTTCACAATGTAAAGAAATATTAATTAGTCTCCCTTCTTCCTTAGGGTGTGAGGGCCCCTCCAGACTCCAAGGAGGAGGCATATGTATTGAGTCATTGGTAGATATGATTGGTTCTCTTTTTGTCCATTCTACAACCTGTAGTAAAGAGGGGTTGGGTATATAGGCCCAGTAAGTACGATTCATCAACTCAGCTTGAGCAGGAGAAGCAAAAGCAAGCAAAGCAAGCATAGCACCAAAAATATTTTCTGGATTCCAAGGCATTCCCTGTTGAGAAACCAGATTTTCAGCTTTATCAGTAAGGGTTTTTGTCTGTCTCCAAGTAGAGGGATCATGAGGTAGATGATGCTGAGTACAGCATTTTTTGGAAATCTGTAAAGCCACCATAAGATGGCTGGATGGCATTATGGACTTGATGAACGTGAGTCTGAGTGAACTCTGGGAGATGGTGATAGACAGGGAGGCCTGGCATGCTGTGATTCATGGGGTCGCAAAGAGTCGGATACGACTGAGCGACTGAACTGAACTGAACTGAACTGAAAGCCACCATGGCTTGTACTGGAACCTCCTTTTCCTGGGGGTTTCATTTTTTCCTATCTTGAATGTCAGTGGTTCTCTGGGGGTGGATCTTCTGAAGAAGGAGCCAACTGACTTTGTTGGATCTATCTGGAAAAATATAAGCATACCTTTTTTCCTGCAATATTAATTTTCCAGATTTCCATTGTTTAGTCAGCCCATCTTGATACCAAATGGGCAGAGGAAGAGCAGTGTCTTTCAGTTTCTCAAAATTTTTTTTGTTTTTGTCAAAGTATCTCCTTGTAGTAAGTTTAAAAATTTAAAACAAATAAAGCTGCATTAACAATAGTTATAGGTTTAGAGAATAGCTTGTGTTGGAATCTAGTAAAGTCTGTTTTGGATAAGGAAGATAGTAGTGTTCCTGTGTATTCCCCCCTTTTAAATTTTTTCATTTGTAGTTTCAGTGTGCGATGTGTTTGTTTGATTATACCTTGAGTTTGTGGATTGTAAGGAATATCTGTAACATGTTTAATAGAAAATGATTGTAAAAATTGTTTGAAGTGTTTAGAAATATAGGCAGAGCCATTGTCCGTTTTTATGGAACTAAGAGTTTTCATTATAGCAAAACCAGTTAATAGATGAGTTATAATGTGTTGTGTAGTTTCACCTCAAAGAGGTGTGGCCCAGATAAAAGAAGAGTTTGTGTTGATATAGACATGTAAGAAAGAAGATAGAGAGAGTTCAGGGCAATGAGTTATATACATTTGCCATCATTTATTGGGTTGTAATCTTCAAAGATTGATACCTTGTGTAATGGGTCGAAGATGTAAGGGTTTATATGTAGAGCAATTATTAATTGTTTCTTTAGTGGCAGTATGGAATTTTCTATATTTGGTGTAAGGAGCCAGCATTATTATGTAATAAAGCATGTTGTTTTTTGGGAGTAGCAAAAGAAACTAGTTTATTAGCTTGTTTATTACCATGAGTCATAGGGCCAGGAAGGCAGGAATGTGTTCCAATATGAATAATATAAATGGGAGAAGTGTGTTTTCTAATAATAGATTGTAGTTCAAAAAAAAGTTGTTGAATAACAGGGTGATTGAAGTTTTTAGTGTAGGTTTTCATATGTTTTAATATAAAAATTCAATATAAGGAATCAGAGACTATGTAAGTAAGTAAATAACTTGAATGAGAACATATAATTTGTTTTATTGAGCAGAATGAAATTTAGTATAAAAGATTTTATATTCTTTGAGAGACCAGAATTAGGCTTTGGCATTTTTGGTCCCATCTGTATAGAAAACATCAGCTTTAGGTATAGGCTGTGAGCTGACAACGTGGGAGATAATAAATTTAGTATTTTTGAAGAAAATTCAGAGCTTGTTAGGAGGATAATGAAATTAAAATTTTCCAAAATATTTCAGAAAGGCTATTTGGAAATCAGTAGAAGTTTGTAATGTGGTCTCCAATTGAGATTTATTAATAGGTATTACAATTTTATGAGGATCAGAGCCAATTAACATCTTGGCTTTATTTCTTTCATTGATAATGATTAGAGCGATTAAATCAAGATAGGGTGTAAGTGATTTTGTCTCTTTAAAATGGGAATAGATCCATTCTATTGGATGTTTTAGTTAGGCAAGAAGTCCTGTCGGGGAATGGAGAGAAGGGAGAATAAATAATTTTAGAGGTAAATCAAGTCTAATACGTGTAAGATATTGCTTTTGCAATTTATTTTATATTAAATAGAGTTCTTCTCATGCCTCTTGTGAAAATGAATGAGGGCTATTTAAATTTTGATCTCTTTTCAAAGTATTAAATAAATTAGTCAGTTGATAATTAGCAATGACTAAAGAAGGTCTGACCAACCTTCATATTCAAAGGCAGAAACATTACTTTGCCACCTAAGGTCCGTCTAGTGAAGGCTATGGTTTTTCCATTGGTCATGTATGAATGTGAGAGTTGGACTGTGAAGAAGGCCGAGCGCCAAAGAATTGATGCTTTTGAACTGTGGTGTTGGAGAAGACTCTTGAGAGTCCCTTGGACTGCAAGGAGATCCAACCAGTCCATTCTGAAGGAGATCAGCCCTGGGATTTCTTTGGAAGGAATGATGCTAAAGCTGAAACTCCAGTACTTTGGCCACCTCATGCGAAGAGTTGACTCGTTGGAAAAGACTCTGATGCTGGGAGGGATTGGGGGCAGGAGGAGAAGGGGACGACCGAGGATGAGATGGCTGGGTGGCATCACGGACTCGATGGACCTGAGTCTGAGTGAACTCTGGGAGATGGTGATGATCAGGGAGGCCTGGTGTGCTGTGATTCATGGGGTCGCAAAGAGTCGGACAAGACTGAGTGACTGAACTGAACTGAAGGAGAGTTAACTCTGGGACCAAAGATAGGTTTCAGCCGTTCAAAGCTTGTGTGCAAAATTTTATTTAAAGTGACAGAACAGAGAAAGCTTCTGTCATAGATATCAAAAGGGGGGTAGAAAGAGTGTTTGTCTCATTGGTTTAAGTGGGACCTTGTATTTTTCAACTAGTTGCTGAGAATAGATAAAAAGAATACCTCAATGTTGTAAGAGTTCTATTAGGCCCTTTTCCAAGACATACATCTTGAGATAAGTTTGGCACAAAATTAGCCAGGGAGAACAGGTTCCAGCTAATGTCTCTGGACAAGATATACTGTTACTGTGTAATCAGGGGTATAAGTCTTGAGATACAAGTTCCCAGGCAAGATTTGTTACAATTATAGTCAACATAGAGCCTAAGAAAAGCATTTCCATGAGTAAGACATTGTGTTGTGTAATTAGAGGAACTAAAAAGCCTCTTGATGAAAGTGAAAGAGGAGAGTGAAAAAGTTGGCTTAAAGCTCAACACTCAGAAAACAAAGATCATGGCATCTGGTCCCATCACTTCATGGGAAATAGATGGGGAAACAGTGGAAACAGTATCAGACTTTATATTTTTGGGCTTCAAAATCACTGCAGATGGTGATTGCAGCCATGAAATTAAAAGAACTGAACTGAGCTGAACTATTAGTTTTGGACCTAAAGAAAGGTCAGTTCTTTGGCAAGACACATTGTTGCATAAGGCTTAATGAAAGCATGAGTGAAAATGTTTGCTTTCTCTTTATAGGGTCCTAGATTGTTGTCTAAGCTCTAACTCTTTCAATTCCTTCTGTTTTTAGGAGAATATGGTTATCAGGGAAAGGGGTGGAGAAATCGTCCTGTAATTTCTTCCTGCTGGGGAAGTCACGCAGGCCTTAAATTGTTGAGGCAGCATATTTTCTTTATCCTCACATTGAGGGTCTCTGATCTAGAGGCCCTGAGTAACAGTTAGCTCCTTATATGGTTACAGATGTAAAAAGCAAACAGCAAGAATAAGATGATACAGTTATTACAGTCAAGATAGTTTTCCACCATTTGGAGAGAAAAATAGTGGGACTTTCCAGCCATTTGTCCCATAACCCCGTACTTAATGACCTCAGTAGGTCCCAGTCACTTCGTCCTAAATGCCATGAATACCATGTCCCTGTTCAGGCGCCACTTGTGGTCTTTTATAGACCGGGACATGGGGGCGAGAGTTGACGAAAAGAAAGAGAGAAAAAGAGAGAGAGAGAGCAGTATCTCTCGGGTTATGTGGAAAACCAATAAACCCCATGTACAGGACTTGCACCACTCACAAAGGCACAGGGCGTCTTCTCAAGGAAATCTTGAAAGCCCGGGCAAGAAAGTGAGCTCGGCAGGCTTCCATGCTCTGAAGAGAATGAAGACAAAAGAAGAAAGCAGGGGACCCAGGTCTCTAGTGGAGCAAGGGTATTTTATTAGTAGAAATGCATGTTTATATATCTCCAGTAAAATGATTACTCAGCCATTCCAAAGAATGAAATTCCATCAGTTGCAACAAAATGGATAGTCTAATACATACAAGGTTGCTGAAGAGAGTCACTGAAGGGAGTTACTGAAAGGAATCCAAGCAGGTACCCTTTCCCATGATCTCAGCCCTGAGAACTGCATGCAGCTCTATTCATTCCCGAAACAGGAACTGATAAGGAACAGAAATCCTTGAGAAATGGCACACAAAGGAAGAAAAATGCAACATATTGGATTCCTTAAAGTTGAACGTCCCCTGACAATTTTCTGTCTGGATGATTTGCCCATTGATTAAAGTGGAGTGTTAAAGACCCCCATTATTATTGTCTTATTGTTGATATCTCCATTTATGGCTGTTGTTGTTTGCCTTATATATTTACAGTGGTTACATCTTCTTGGATTGATCCTGTTCATTATGTAATGTCCTTCTTTGTCTCTTATAACAGTCTTTATTTTAAAGTCTTCTTTGTCCGATATGACTCTTCCTACTTCAGCTTTCTTTTAATTACCATCTGCATGGGATACATTTTTTTCCATACCTTCACTTTCAGTCTTTATGTGTCCCTAGATCTGAGGTGGGTTTCTTGTAGAGAGCATATATAGGGGTATTGTTTTGTATCCATTCAGCCAGTCTATGTCTTTTGGTTGGAGCATTTAATTCACTTATGTTTAAGGTGATTATTGATATGTATATTCTTTTTTAATATAAATTTATTTATTTTAATTGGAGGCTAATTACTTTAAAATATTGTATTGGTTTTGCCATACATCAACATGTATCCGCCACAGGTATACACGTGTTCCCCATCTTGAACCCTCCTCCTTCCTCCCTCCCTGTACCATCCCTCTGGGTCATCTCAGTGCACCAGCCCCAAGCATCCAATATCATGCTTTGAACCTGGACTGGCGACTCATTTCATATATGATATTATACATGTTTCAATGCCATTCTCCCAAATCATCCCACACTCTCCCACAGAGTCCAAAAGACTGCTCTATACATCTGGGTCTCTTTTGCTGTCTCATGTACAGGGTTATCGTTACCATCTTACTAAATTCCATATATATGCATTAGTATACTGTATTGGTGTTTTTCCTTCTGGCTTACTTCACTCTGTATAGTAGGTTCCAGTTTCATCCACCTCATTAGAACTGATTCAAATGTATTCTTTTTACTGGCTAAGTAATACTCCATTGTGTATATGTACCACTGCTTTCTTATCCATTCATCAGCTGATGGACATCTAGGTTGCTTCCATGTCCTGGCTATTATAAACAGTGCTGCGATGAACATTGTGGGTACACGTGTCTCTTTCAATTCTGGTTTCCTCCGTGTGTATGCCTAGCAGAAGGATTGCTGGGTCATAAGGCAGTTTTATTTCCAGTTTTTTAAGGAATCTCCACACTGTTCTCCATAGTGGCTGTACTAGTTTGCATTCCCACCAACAGTGTAAGAGATTTCCCTTTTCTCCACGCCCTCTCCAGCATCTATTGCTTGTAGATTTTTGGATCACAGCCATTCTGACTGGGGTGAAATGGTACCTCATTGTGGTTTTGATTTGCATTTCTCTAATAATGAGTAATGTTGAGCATCTTTTCATGTGTTTGTTAGCCATCTGTACGTCTTCTTTGGAGAAATGTCTGTTTAGTTCTTTGGCCCATTTTTTGACTGGGTTGTTTATGTTTCTGGAATTGAGCTGTAGGAGTTGCTTGTATATTTTTGAGATTAGTTGTTTGTCAGTTGCTTCATTTGCTATTATTTTCTCCCATTCTGAAGGCTGTCTTTTCACCTTGCTTATACTTTCCTTTGCTGTGAAGAAGCTTTTAAGTTTAATTAGGTCCCATTTGTTTATTTTTGCTTTTATTTCCAGTATTCTGGGAAGTGGGTCATAGAGGATCCTGCTGTGATGTATGTCAGAGAGTGCTTTGCCTATGTTCTCTTCTGATATGTATGTTCTTATTGCTGTTTTGTTCATTGTTTTGGATTTGTTTTTGTAGGTGTTTTTCNTCAATTCTGGTTTCCTCCGTGTGTATGCCTAGCAGAAGGATTGCTGGGTCATAAGGCAGTTTTATTTCCAGTTTTTTAAGGAATCTCCACACTGTTCTCCATAGTGGCTGTACTAGTTTGCATTCCCACCAACAGTGTAAGAGATTTCCCTTTTCTCCACGCCCTTTTCAGCATTTATTGCTTGTAGATTTTTGGATCACAGCCATTCTGACTGGGGTGAAATGGTACCTCATTGTGGTTTTGATTTGCATTTCTCTAATAATGAGTAATGTTGAGCATCTTTTCATGTGTTTGTTAGCCATCTGTACGTCTTCTTTGGAGAAATGTCTGTTTAGTTCTTTGGCCCATTTTTTGACTGGGTTGTTTATGTTTCTGGAATTGAGCTGTAGGAGTTGCTTGTATATTTTTGAGATTAGTTGTTTGTCAGTTGCTTCATTTGCTATTATTTTCTCCCATTCTGAAGGCTGTCTTTTCACCTTGCCTATACTTTCCTTTGCTGTGAAGAAGCTTTTAAGTTTAATTAGGTCCCATTTGTTTATTTTTGCTTTTATTTCCAGTATTCTGGGAGGTGGGTCATAGAGGATCCTGCTGTGATGTATGTCAGAGAGTGCTTTGCCTATGTTCTCTTCTGATATGTATGTTTTTATTGCTGTTTTGTTCATTGTTTTGGATTTGTTTTTGTAGGTGTTTTTCTTACCTTTACTCTTATTCTTGTGTGATTTGATGATCAACTTTAGTGTTGTGTTTAGATTCCCTTTTCTTTTTTGTGTATGTATCTATTGTAGATTTAACAGTTTGCAATTAGTGTGAGGTTTTGATATAACAGTGTATATATAAATAAGATTGTTTTAAGTTGCTGGTCTTTTAATTTCAAATACATTTCCAATATCCTGCATTTGTGGTCTCTTCTTCTCACCATTGCTGGTTCTAATATCATTTGTGTGCAGATGATTTCCTACCTTTAATGTATGCTTGCCTTTACCAGTCAGCTTTTCCATTTGTAACTTTCATATCTCTAACTGTGATCTTTTCTTTTCCACCTTGAGAAATTCCTTTAGCATATGTTTCAAAGCTGGTATGATGATGCTGAGTTCTCTTAGTCTTTGCTTGTCTGTACAGTTTTGTTTTGTTTTGTTTTTTCAATTTCTTGATCAAATCTGAACGTGAGCCCTGCTGGGAAAAGTATTTTTGTTTGTAGACTCTTCCCTTTCTTCACTTAAATATATTGTGCCACTCCCTTCTGGCCTACAGATTTTCTGCTGAGAAATTGGCTAGTAACTTTATCAGAATTCCTTTGTATACTATTTGTTGCTTTTAATATTTTTCTTTGTGTTTAACTTTTGTCAATTTGATTATTATGTGTCTTAGTACATTCTTCCTTGGGTTAATCTTGCCTGGGATTCTCTCTGCTTCTTGGAATTGAGTGACTGTTTCCTGTCCCACATTAGGGAAGTTTTCAGCTATTTTCTCTTCAAATATTTTCTCAGGTCTTTTCTCTCTTTTCCTTCTTGGATGACTATAGTGTATTTTTCATTTCTGTTATTGTATTGTTCATATCTGTTTGTTCTTTATATCTTCTAGCTCTTTGTTAACATTTCTGCATCTTCTCAGCCAGTACTTCCATTTTTCTTTCATAGGCCTTGGATCATTTTTACTATTATTACTCTGAATTCTGTTTCAGATAGATTGCTTTTCTCTACTTCACTTAGTTGTTCTTCTGAGGTTTTATCTTGTTCCTTCATCTGGGACATATTTCTCTGCTATGTCATTTTGTCTAACTTTTTGTGATTGTGGTTTCCATTCTGCAGGCTACAGGTTGCGGTTCTTGTTTCTTCTGTTGGCCCCCTGGTGGATGAGACTAAGAGAATTGTGCACACTTCCTAGTTGAAGGGACTAGTTCTTGCCTGCTGGTAGGTGGAGAAATGTCTTGTCTCTCCAGTGAGCAGAGCTATGCTCAGGAAAACCTTAAAAAGCTTATCTGCTGATAGGGGGTGGGGGACTGTGTTCCTGCCTTGCTGGTTGTTTGGCCTGAATGTCCCAGCATTGGAGCCTACAGGCTATTGAGTAAGGCCAGGTCTTGGTGAGAAAATGGTGACCTCCAAGAGGGCTCTTGCCAGTGAGTACTCCCCAGAAGTACTGCCACCAGTGTTTTTGTCCTTGCAATAAGCTACAGTCACTAGCCAAGTGCCCCCCCCCATCTCCATAGGATACCCTCCAATACTAGCAGATAAGTCTGGTGCAGTCTCTTATGAGGGCACTGATTTTTCTCCTGGGTCCTGGTGCATACAAGCCTCTGTGTATGCCCTCTAAGAGTAGAGTTTTTGTTTCCCCTAGTCTTGTGGAATTTCTATGGTCAAACCCCAGTGGCCTTCAAAGATAGATTCTCTCAGGGCTCCTCCTCCCATTGCCAGACTCAGAATTTTCATTCCTGTAAGAGAGCTTCTGTGGCATAATTATTTTCCGGATTGTAGATCACCCATGCAGTATGGGATGTGATCTGATCACAATTGCACATTTTCTACCACCCTGTTTTGGCTTCTTCTTCGTTTTTGCATGCAGGATATCTTTTTTTGTAGGTCCCCATGTTTTTTGTCTATGTTTTTTCAGTAGTTGTAACTTAAGTGTTTCCATGAGAAGAAGTGCGCTCACATCTTCTTGCTCTATCATCTTATCTCCCAGGAAGAGAGAACAATTAAATTTAAGATTCAACCATGCAAACTGCAATATAAATCCTTAGAAAAAGGGTGCATTTATGTCTCAACTGATGTGATTATAAGGGATAGAAAGGCCAAAGAGACTGCTATACCTTATGGCCTTTATGCTTCACTAGAGTGACAGACTTGAAGATAATCTCTCAGAATACATTTATCCTTATTTTACAGATAATTCTAACCATGAGCTGTCTTATGTGTCAGGCAAAGCAGCAAAAGGGAAGGGAAATACTGCTGACTGCAGATGCTATAAGAATGAGTAGCATAGGGAGAAGACATTAAAAGTGCATTATGGGATTGAGCAGTAATTAAGTTGCTTATGATGAGAATTAGCAATAAGATAAGATTATACTCATTATGCATTGTTTAAGAAATGACAAGAGCATAATAAAATTTAAAAACATTTTCATCAAAACACAAAGTAAAAAGTAAAGGAATCAAAGGTAAAAAGAAAAAGGATTTCCTCATCTGTGTAAATTTCAGTTTCTCAGAATTCTGTTTGTATGAAAGTGCTAAATAAATGAAGCTTTGTTGTATATACCCAATCACCACCACTATGTGAAATTCCACTAAAGCTTTCAGCATCTGTCAAAGACTGTGTGCTCAAACTGAGACTTTATATCACAGAGAGAATGAGGATTATGATTGTGATAAATGCTTGACCAGACCTGAGAATCAAAATCAAAGATATGAAGGTACTTTCATATTCCAACATTTATTTATGCCTGTGTCTTGCACTAATGTAGATAACTATGTTTAAGAGTAGAATGCCAGACATAGCATTCTACTTTGCCCTGGGGAGGGCCAGAATTTTGTTTTCCTAGCTTTTTACTGGCTTCTTAGTCTGAGCATAGCCTTATAAAGGAATAATAAAAGAAAAGGAAAAAGATAATCCTGGAACCTTAACCTTTCCTAAAGATTATTTTCATCTCATTTATAGAAACAGAAAGGAGAAAAAGAGTACCCAATAAAGTTTGCTGGAATGAATACGTAGATAAGTGAATAAATAAATGGAAGTGAGACAAGTTAATATGAATCATTTTCCCTGGTTTTACAGATTTCTAAACTCTTAAGTGAGCATTCATGGCAACCTTTCTAATCACATGATTTCTGGAAGAGTAAAGGTCAAATCCAATGTGGAATATTTCATGGAAATAGCCACCATTTTTAAAGATGGTAGTACTGTGAAGAATATTGATAGGTCTTTTTTTTTTTTTTTTTTTGCCACAGACTACACCTTCTCATCTCTTTTCTTTGATGATTATTTGAATATCATTGATGACCACGTATCTCTATATCATTTTGTATCCTCACTTCTTTTGGAAAAATTAACTTTGGCTTTCATTGGCTTAATCCAATGAAATCCAGTGGTAATACCAACAACAGAACCCCAGTCACTGGGTCAGCTGTGTGCTTAAAGTTATGAGAATGTTGCTGAATGAGTTTTCATGGTTTCTCTGCTACTATTGGGTACCCTGTGCCAGAGGAGTATTAAAATCAAGTCAGTTTAAATTAAGGGACTGGAAAACTACAGTCAATGTTACCATTAACTCATTTCTTTCTTTTAGAATAATTCCACCTTCCAGCCAGATTTTATTTAGATTAAAGGTCATAATCAGGTCATATTTTTTTTCTTTTTTGAGAATTTAGAAATCCCTGAAAAAGAAAAGTGGGGAAATCTATTTATAAAAATTTTATAAATGTGTGAAACTTCACATCTTAAAAAAAAAAGCGATTCTGGTTAATAATTCAGAAATTAAAAACTCCTATCTCTGTTGCTAACAGGGAAAAGTCAGGTATGCATTTTCTTTCTAGGGTTTCTTTCTCATGTTCTTTTAATCAGCTTTAGAGAAGCTCAGCACCAGAATCCTACTCTATTACTTTCATGGAACCATGCTCTGTCATTCCCTAGACCTTTCCTTATAATATATTTCTTTTCATAAGACTGAACATATTGCCCTTCTCTGAGAACACGATAACTGATACTGTTTGGAGAAGAGAAGCTTTGGGGAAAATATAGGGCTGTTCCCCAGAAGGCAATCCTACTAAAAGCAGGATTTATGGGCTTAAGAGAGTCAGGTCAAAGGAGGAGAAAAATCTGTGAGTCAGATTTTAGACATAAAGCCAGGGAGGCAACTTACAAGAATATAATATTCAAAGAAAAGATTCAAAGAAAGCTCCTTATTGCAGACACTTAATCTGTGCTTGGTTTTAATATTCAGGTATAATTTGATTATCCTGCAGGCTAAAAGAAAATACTTCATAATGTAGAAAGCATAAAAACAAAGTAGAAATTCACTGACGGAAAATGTCGGAGTGCTTACTATGTGCCAGAGATGTTGCTAGTCAGATGAGATCAAGGTATCAATAACATCACTCCCAAAAACGAAGTACTCCTATCTGATGGTGATTAAATGCTTCCCGACTGACAGAATGAATTTTCACATAAACTAAGACCACAAATGTATCCTAAGCGACATTCTGAAGATGAAAAGAGTAATTTTAATGCTCGTATCTCAAAAAGATGTAAGGCACTAGAATACTTTGTAGACTCCTTTTTGCCATCTTTTAGGAGACTTCCATATGGGTCCATTTTGAAGAAGGATAATGATTTTAACATTGAACAGGAGAAGAATAAAGCCACATTCAATCTTTTGAGACCAGATTCTTCAAATGAACGTTTAGATAATTGCAGTGTATGTTTAAATAAATATTTGCTCCATACCAAAATATTTACTGAGATTTATGTATTCTGTAAAATAGACTGTAAGTTCTGGCCCTTGCCCACAGACAGCCTATAGCACAAGACTCCATGTGTACAGACCACACTCACAAGCAATGGTTAAGGCAATCAGTGAGGACAAGGGTGGTTGGTTGAGGAGAATTCAAGTGGTCAGAAGTGGGGGCACTTGAGATTTGGCCTGAAAATGACACTTGTCTATGCAAAAGAGAAGGACAAGAGCTGAGCCTCCCAAGATGAAATATGACCCCAGAAACTACAAAGTCATTAATGGCTTCTTTTCTCTCTGAAGTCTATGAGAGCCATGTAGTTTTTTTTTTTTTAAGGCATACTCACAAGCCTTGGCACAGGCTTCAAGAGGATTATAAAAACTTCATGTACAGAATCTTCTCTGACAGGAGTGAAACCCTGTTTGTAATCTCTTCTATCCACTGATCCCAAACTATCAGTGGACTATCAGTGGAAGTTTTCTTTGGACCATGTATTCCATACCAGTACCACTACAGGGACTGGGGAAATGGAATGGAGTGCAGAGAACCGTCCTGATACAGACAGAATAGATACCCTGTTTGTAATCTCTTCTATCCACTGATCCCAAACTATCAGTGGACTATCAGTGGAAGTTTTCTTTGGACCATGTATTCCATACCAGTACCACTACAGGGACTGGGGAAATGGAATGGAGTGCAGAGAACCGTCCTGATACAGACAGAATAGATTCTCAAACCCATGAGGACACTTAGTGGTACATGAGACATCTGTCAATTTCATAAGCCAACTTGGTTTTAGTTTCTCTGTGCCAGCCTACCCATCTCAATATTTGTGATCACCTATTAACATGATAGAATAAAGCAAAGACTATAAGGGGCCCAAATGTCCATGCACTTCCTAAGGGAATACCTGGTGCTTTTGGATGGTTTAATTCCCCTTGCCTGGCTTGCTCCCAGAAAGACACTTACTCATCAGGGATCACTGACAGAGAAGCTTTGACTGGTTGTCATTGTCTTCCTCTATCATTAAGTGCTCACTTATGCATATGACATTGTACCCAGCAATGGTAAGATTCCACACTGATTGAGCTTCAGTTAAATAATATGCCCATCATGGAATTCTACTTGAACAGTATTTCCATTCAGTAAGAACATTTAGATCATGGTGCTTCCCTGGTGGTTCAGATGGTAAAGAATCCACCTACAATGCAGGAGACCTGGGTTTGATCCCTGGGTTTGGAGGATCCTCTGGCAAAGGCATTGGCTACCCACTTCAGCATTCTTGCCTGGATAATTCCATGAACAGAGGAGACTGGTGGAATACAGTCCTTGGGGTCACAAAGAGTCTGACATAACTGAGTGACTAACACACTCATACCCACCTTGACCATATGATTTCTATGAATTTATTCACAAGAATTTAAAAGATATCCACTCACATTAGTGAATAGGAAAGGTGCTGTGCTGTGCTTAGTAGCTCAGTCATATCTGACTCTCTGCAATACCATGGACTGTAGCCCGCCAGGCTCCTCTGTTATATGGATTCTCCAGGCAAGAATACTGGGGTGGGTTGCCATGCCCTCCTCCAGGGGATCTTCCCAAACCAGGGATTGAACCCACGTCTCCCACACTGCAGGTGGATTCTTTACAGTCTGAGCCACCAGGGAAGTTTGAATAGGGTAGGATTGCTGTGCAATTTCAATTGCCCAAGATTCAGTTAACATATAATTAAATGAACATTTATTTTCCTACCATGTGCTAGCCACATTTCTAGGTGCTTTGCATGTGTTATTTGATAAAGTTCACAACAATATATATATGGGAAGAATTTTAAAATCTTTTAATGAAGGTGTTAGCTAAGATCGCCCATGGTTATATAAAAAATGGAGGTTCAGCATTTTAACCTGTTACCAAAGACAGCGTTCTTTACTGTATATCACACTCCCTCCCATTAATTTTAAAATGCTAGGGAATGAAAACTAGTACAGCCGCTATGGAGAACAGTGTAGAGATTCCTTAAAAAACTGGAAATAGAACTTCCATATGACCCAGCAATCCCACTGCTGGGCATACACACCGAGGAAACCAGAATTGAAAGATACATGTCTACCCCAATGTTCATCGCAGCACTGTTTATAATAGCCAGGACATGGAAGCAACCTAAATGTCCATCAGCAGAAGAATGGATAAGAAAGCGGTGGTACATATACACAATGGAGTATTACTTAGTCATTAAAAAGAATACATTTGAATCAGTTCTAATGAGGTGGATGAAACTGGAGCCTATTATACAGAGTGAAGTAAGCCAGAAAGAAAGACACCAATCCAATATACTAATGCATATATATGGAATTTAGAAAGACGGTAACAATAACCCTGTACTCAAGACAGCAAAAGAGACACAGATGTATAGAATAGTCTTTTGGACTCTGTGGGAGAGGGAGAGGGTGGGATGATTTGGGAGAATGGCATTGAAACATGTATATTGTCATATGTGAAATGAATCGCCAGTCCAGGTTCAATGCATGAGACAGGGTGCTCGGGGCTGGTGCACTGGGATGACCCAGAGAGATGGGATGGGGAGGGAGGTGGGAGAGGGGTTCAGGATGGGGAACACATGTATACCCATGGCGGATTCATGTCAATGTATGGCAAACCAATACAATATTATAAAGTAATTAGCCTCCAATTAAAATAAATAAATAAATAAATATATATAATGCTAGGTTCAATCCCTGGGTCAGGAAGATGCCCTGGAGAAGTAAATAGTAACCAACCCCAGTATTCTCGCCTACCTGGAGAATTGTATGGACAGGGAAGCCTGGTGGGCTACAGCCCATGGGGTCGCAAAGATTCAGACATGACTGAGCAACTAATACTCACTTTCACCCTATTGTGAGAGAAGAGAATGTGTCAGAAGTACCCATTGTTTTGAGAAATAGAACTTTTACACTGAAATTTATCTTTTTATTAATAAAAGATGTGTTCTTTAGAGGCCCAGTTCTAAATTAGTTTCCTGCCATGCACCCCATTATTCTCATCAGCTGTCAAACATCAGATTTGTTCACAGCAAACCTGAATTAAAATATCAGGTTACTTTTCTTTTTTTTTTAAATCAGCCTATCTTTGGAGTCAGCTTCATTGATAATGTGAAAATACTGAATTGAAAGCACATTCCCAAAGATCAAAAGTGAAATTGCACATTGAAAGCATTTTTATAAATTAAAAACAAATCATAAACCAACCCCTAACAGCATCCCTTTCCATAAACTCAAAGAAACATTTTAAAAAGGATAAACTGTAGGAATAGAAATTCAGATGTAGAGAACAAACTTATGGACAAAGCAAGGGAAGGAGAGGGTGGGACACATTTAGGAGAGTAGCATTGACATATATACATCACCATGTGCAAAATAGATAGCTAGTGGGAAGCTGCTATAACACAGGGAGCCCAGCCTAGCACTCAGTTAGGACCTAGAGGGGTGGGATGGGGATTGGAGTGGGAAGGAGGCTCAATAGAGAGGAGATATATGTATACTCATGGCTGATTCACAATATTGTATGACAGAAACCAACACAACATTGTAAGCAATTATCCTCCAATTAAAGGTAAATTAAAACAATAAAACAAAAAAGATATCATTAGCAAATTCAGGTGCCATTTCTCAATCAAAAAGAATCATCACTTAATCATCACCAAATGTTAGTACAAGAAAAAGAAAAGATGAGGTCACCATCACTGGCAGAAATGTAGAGATCAAGTCCTCTTTCATTTTACAGATGAGGACTCTTTGATGAAGAAGGGGCTTACCCTGTGCTTCCATGTAGCCTGAGTAGGATCTGGTTTAACTGTACCCAGATCAGGGTTTCTCCACTTCTCTGCCCAGCCTTGCTCTGAGCCAACTGCCAGCATTATCCATCCTACTTCCTGCCCACCAACCCACTCACTCCTGAGCCCCCTTCTTCTCTCTGAACCCCTATAAATCAGGCTCTAAAATCACCAATGAGTTTTCCATTCCCACAGCCAATAGGCCCTTTTCAATCCTGTTTTTAGTCTCTCTTTGGCATTTGCCACATAATTGCTCCCTCCTTTAAACTCTTTCTCCCTTAGATTTGGGTGTTCACACAGCTGCCTGATTTCCTCCTGTTTTCTTATCATACCTAATTACTTATTTTCAGAGCTATTTTCTTCTACTCACCATCAAATGTTGGTGTTTCTTTATTAATTTTCACCCTAGCATAGACTTTACTACAGTACTTGCCAGGCATTGTCTTCAAGGACTTAATGAAATATTCATTTAATGTCATAACAACCCTATTATGTAGTTGGGGGAAGTGAGGCCTAGGGAGAGTAAGTAACTTGCTCTGCCACGTCCTACTATGCTATGCTAGCTCTGAGGTCACCAGCACTCTCCCATTGGCCCTCCTGGCTCCCGACTCCATTTATTCTCATGAGATAGTAATAGCATTGCCTGCCCTTGTCTTCATAAGATCTGCATCCCAAACCTATATGTCTAGGTTTTGAAAGTGTTAACACCCTTGGTGTGAAGCCTTTGGCCAGCTGATGTGAAGAGCTGACTCATTGGAAAAGACTCTGATGCTGGCAAGATTGAAGACAGGAGGAGAAGGGGACAACAGAGGACGAGATGGTTGGAAGCATCACCGACTTGATGGACATGAGTTTGAGCAAGCTTCAGGAGTTGGTGATGGACAGGGAAGCCTGGTGTGCTGCAGTCCGTGGGGTCACAAAGAGTCAGACATGACTGAGCAACTGAACTGACCTGAACAGCCTCGGCAGGGAGGCCAGAGGTCCCCAAGCGGCAGGAGGAAATAAACTGCACGTGGCAGACTTTTTCCCTTCTCTGTTGAAGGCACCTGCTTCTGTCTGAGCTTAACTTTTCTCGAACCTTGAGCTAACCAACGTGTTTTTAGTATGGAAATGTTTTTCTTAAGCTGTATTAATGAAACTATGTATTTGTTTTGAAATCTGTGTGTCTTCAAATCAGTTCTGCCTAAGACTAATCTTTTCTTACTTTTCTCAATCTTGTGCTAATAATGGCTGAACAAACCAGAATTCATGTCAATTGTTTTATGGCCAGGGATGACACACTTTGTGCTATTCTAACTCAAAAACTCATATTGTGGGAGAGGGTCCTGGTGAAACACCCTCAACCTTGAGATGTCTCTCTTATCTGATTAGCAGATTCCTAACAGACATAAAACACCTTGCTAAAAACTAGCAAGTGGGCATTCTTCCTGCCCCCTTCTAATGTCTATGTCAGAAGATTTCTCTATCTCTTTTATACTTTGATAAAATTCTGTTACACAAAAAGTTGCGAGTGGTCAAGACTTGTCTCTGGCCCTGGATTAAAATCCTCTCCTCCAGAGGTCATGAGTCCCAGCAGAGCACACAGCTCGAGGCTGCAACCTTTCAGTTTGACCCCTCTCCTGGGTGGAGAAGGCAAAGACACCCCACTCCAGTACTCTTGCCTGGAAAATCCCATGGACAGAGGAGCCTGGTAGGCTGCACTCCATGGGGTCGCTGAGAGTTGGACACGACTCAGTGACTTCACTTTTACTTTTCACTTTCATGCATTGGAAAAGGAAATGGCAACCCACTCCAGTGTTCTTACCTGGAGAATCCCAGGGACGGTGGAGCCTGGTGGGCTGCCATCTATGGGGTCGCACAGAGTCAGACACGACTGAAGCCACTTAGCAGCAGCAGCAGCAGCAGCCTCTCCTGAGCTCCACATTCCAACAGCACATTGTATATCAAAATCTGGATTTACCATGGGCATTACAAATGTAATGAAATACAAACTAAATCCATTGTCTCCTTCTTACATTTGCCTACCACCCTGTCTTCCTGTCTTTTTACTTCTCTGGACCTTGTTTTCCTCATTTGTGTAATTAATGTGTTGAAGGAAATAACCTCCACAAATATCCTTACTTTAACAATTTTAATTATCTGAAACTTGTTGCTGCATTTTCTCCAGGTTTTATATTCTCTCTCCCTTTAAGTTTTCTTTATCAATTTTATAAGTAATACTTGAACATATTCTGTGGACCAAATACTGGGCAAGCACTAGTGGAAGAAAATATCTTTGACCTGTGCACTGGAGAGAGGAATGTAAGTGAAGAAAGACAGCTCATACTTGTCTACAGGATGGACACTGTTGTCCCATCTGTCCACACAGAGGCCAGGAGGTGGGAGCTTGGCAGAACCAGCTGTCAAGCCGGAGGCCCACCAATCAACTTGATGCCTCCTTCTCCCTCACTGATCACTCCATCAGTCACTGAGTTCGGTATCTTGACCTCCTAAATGTCAGTCTTATCTCTAACTGTTGTCTGTGTGGGTCTTTGTTTCATAATGGCTCAGCTCCGTCATTTCTGGTTGATTTGTTTTCCTTTCTTGATATTTTCTCCACTGTTTACAGAGTTATCTTTCCAAAACCCAAGTCTGACCATGGCACTGCCTTATCTGAACGCCTTCAGTGGTGCCTCACTGTTTGCAGGAAAAGGTCTGCGAGTGGCAGACTTCTTCCTTGTCAGGCTGCGGAGCCTGCTCCATCCTCTTTCAGCCCCTCCTGTTTGTGGTGCTCTCTGGGAGAGCCTTCAGGGCTGGGGTTCTCTGCCTATCTGTGCTGCTGCTTCCTTCTGTGTCTGTGTGCACACAGATTGTTCAGCTGATCTACCTCTTATCTGGGTGATCAGTTGCTATCAATTCTTGGAAATTCAGCTCAGATAGTGCCCTTTTAGAGAAAAGTCCTCTGACCCCACCTCCCTTGGAGTCATAAATTTCTTCTTCTTGTGCCACTTCTATTCTATAAAGGTGTTTCTGTTACTGCCTGCAACATACACATTGTAACTATTGCTTACTGTTTCTCAGCTAGAGCAGGAGATTCTCTAAAGTATGAACTGTGCCAGGTTAATCTCTGAACAGCTAGTGATGGATGGATACCAGCACATCATCAGCCCCTGGTAAAAGTGTGCTTACTGGATGATGCAGGGGAATGATTTGAAAAAGTCATGAAGACAAACACTGGAGTATGTTAGGATATCCAGATAAGAGTTCAAGATCTAAAGCCACAAAATGCAGTCAGTTTCGGCTATATCACTGGCGTCAGAAGTAAGAAAACAAAATGCAGCTCCAAGATGTGAAGGAGAGATGACAATTACTCTCATGTATCCGAGCTCTTCTGCACTTCATGTCTCACCTTATTTCTGGGACAGAGGTGTGTGTTTGCCCCAAGAGACAGACGGGGTCCCGATGGACACGGCACTCTTCAGAAATACACACAAAGCAATATAAACCACTTTACCCCAGTGTTCCACCATTTGTCATTTAGGGCCTTGATTGAGAAATTGGGAAATGGAATTCTGTTTACACAGTGAGATTTCTGTGGAGGCAGAAGGTTGACTGACTCAGGTTCTTAAGTATATAATTAGAGAAATAATCCTGAAAATTGAGGGTGACGCAGGGGCTTTATATGTGTCCAAAGGGATAAGCAAAGTCCTGATTTATTGTCCGGCTGTTCTCATGTCCTGTCCTGGCCTCAGCCTAAAAAGGCACGCACATGCTCACGTAGGCTTCTGGTAAATGCCCTTAATGCCTTGAAAGCTATGGGCAATCTGAAAGTGATCCTTGGGTGAACAGGAAGGAGTGTGCTTTAGCCTGCAATTATTTTTCGTTCATTCACTTGTATGGGCATTAAGCCAGGAAGACAGACTGACTCCACCTGGAGAGAACTAAATCTTTTCGGTAAAGAATCTGGCTGCAATGCAGGAGATGTAAGAGATATGTTCTATCCCTGGATCAGGAAGATCTCCTGGAGAAGGACACAGCAACCCACTCCAGTATTCTTTCCTGGAGAAACCCGTGGACAGAGGAGCCTGGCAGGCTGCAGTCCACAGGGTCGCAAAAAGTCGACATGACTGAAGCAACATAGTATGCACAGTCTTACCTTCTCTGTATTATTGTAGCAGAGGTAGGATGTCTTTACCATGACATCAGTAGTGGGCTGTTAAACCAGTGTTCAGATATTAGAAAAATAAACTCAATAGCTTTCTCAGAAGATCAGCTTCTGCATTTCCTGTGTATTGTGCAGTCACTCAAGTGATGAATGAAGTCCCAGCTCTATCCTCTGTCACTCTCCTTCCCAACCCCCAGCTGCATACAATCACACCCTTGGCTCTGGCCGCTACACTGGTTACCCTATTGAAGTGTATGAGCTGCTTTCCTTCACTTACATGTCTCTCCCCTGTGCATGTTCACAGGGCAGGGAACGTACCTTATTTCATCACATATTTTCAGTGCTCAGCCCAGGGTTTGATCTACAGAATATACTTGTAGAATTAATGAATGCATGAAGAAAGTTTTAAAAGGAGAGCAAGAGGGGGTGGTCCCAAGATGGTGGAGGAATAGGACGGGGAGACCACTTTCTCCCTCACAAATTTATCAAAAGAACATTTCAACACTGAGTAAATTCCACAAAACAACTTCTGAATTAAGACTCTTGAGAGTCCCTTGGACTGCAAGGAGATCCAACCAGTCCATTCTGAAGGAGATCAGCCCTGGGATTTCTTTGGAAGGAATGATGCTAAAGCTGAAACTCCAGTACTTTGGCCACCTCATGTGAAGAGTTAACTCACTGGAAAAGACTCTGATGCTGGGAGGGATTGGGGGCAGGAGGAGAAGGGGACGACCGAGGATGAGATGGCTGGATGGCATCTGTGACTCGATGGACCTGAGTCTGAGTGAACTCCGGGAGTTGGTGATGGACAGGGAGGCCTGGCCTTCTGCGATTCATGGGGTCACAAAGATTTGGACATGACTGAGTGACTGAACTGAACTGAACGCATATATATGGAATTTAGAAAGACGGTAACGATAACCCTATATGAGAGACAGCAAAAGAGTCACAGATGTGTAGAACAGTCTTTTGGACTCTGTGGGAGAGGGAGAGGGTGGCATTATTTGGGAGAATGGCATTGAAAGATGTGTAATATCATATGTGAAACTAATTGCCAGTCCAGGTTCGATGCATGATACAGGATGCTCAGGGCTGGTGCACTGTGATGCCCCCGAGGGATGGTATGGGGAGGGAGGTGGAAGTGGGGTTCAGGATGGGGAACACATGTACACTCGTGGTGGATTCATGCTGATGTATGGCAAAACAAATACAATATTGTAAAGTAATTAGCCTCCAATTAAAATAAATAAGTTTATATTTTTAAAAAAACATGAAGATATCCTTTATCCTTTAACAGAAAGAATTATTATTGTTATAATTTCCATGCTACCCAAAGTAATACCATAGTTAATACAATTCCTATATTCCTATCAAAATACCCATGACATTCCTCAGAGAACTAGAACAAATGACCCTAAAATTTGTATGACACTGGAAAAGATCTCCAACTGCCAAAGCAATCTTGAGAAAAAATAACAAAGCTGTCGATATCAGGTTCCGTGGTGCAAAGTTACACTACAAAACTACAATAATCAAAACATTATGGTATTGGCACAACAGACACATAGATCAATGGAAAAGAACATAGCCCAGAAATAAACTGATGCACATATAGTCAATTAATCTCCAATAAAGAAGGCAGGACAATAGAGAGGGTAAAAGATAATTTCGTCAATAAAAGATGATGAGAAAACTAAATAATTACATGCACAAGAATCAAACTGGACAACTTCCTCACATCATATACAAAAATAAACTAAAAATGGATTATATAATTAAGACCTGAAACCATAAAATTTCTAGAAGAAACATAAGCAGTAAACTCTTTGACATCAGACTTAGCAATATTTTTTGAACATGTCTTCCTCAGGAAAGGGAAACAAAACTAAAAATAAACAACTTGTAGGATATCAAACTAGAAAAAAAAGCTTTTGCATAGGAAAGGAAACTATCGAGCAAAGAAAAAGGAAGCCTACTGAATAGAAGAAGATATTTGTCAATAATATGACTGCTAAGGAGTTAATATCCAAAATAAAAAATAAATCATGTACTCAACATCAAAAAACCCCAAACAACCTAATTAAGAAATGGACAGAGGACCTAAATAGACATTTTTCCAAAGACCTACAGATGGCCAGCAGATGAATGAAAAGATGCTCAACATCACTAATGATCAAGGAAATGAAAATCAAACCAACTGAGATACCACTCCACATCTATCAGAATGTCCATTAACAAAAAAGACAACAACATGCTGGCAAGAATGTGGAGAAGAAGGAATCTGCATGCAATGTTAGTATGATTGTAAATTGGTATAGCCACAAAGGAAAATAGTATTAAGGGTCCTTTAAAAATTAAAAATAGAACTGCCACATGATCCAGCAATTTCATCTGTGTATTTACCTGAGGAGAACAAAAACACTAATTCAAAACATATATACATTCCAATGTTCTCTGTAGCAATTTTTATAATAACCAACATATGGAAACAACCTACATGTCCATCAATGACAAATGCATACAGATATGTATCCCTAGAGGAGGGCATGACAATCCACTCCATACTCTTGTCAGGAAAATTCCATGGACAACGGAGCCTGGCAGGCTATAGTCCATTAGGTTGCAAAGAGTCAGACATGACTGAAGTGATTGAGTACATAGATATGTGTGTGTGTATATACATACATTTGATGGAACATTAATATACCATTATAAAAACTTTGCCATTTACAAAAATATGAGTGGATCTACAAGGTACTATGCTAAGTGGGGTAAGTCAGAGAAAAACAAATACAACATGATCTCACTTTTATGTGGACTCTAAAACACAAAATAAATGAATAGATATAACAAAACATAAATGGTATTACAGATACAAAGAACAAACAGGTATTTGTGAAAAAGGAGGTGAGTACAGTGAGTAAATAGGTAAGGGAGATTAACAGGCACAAACTTCCAGTTGTGAAATAAGTGAATCATGGGTATGAAATGTACAGTGTGGGGAATATAGTCAATCTTTGGCTACATATTGTACCTAGACTTATCATGCTGATCAGTTTCAAATGTATAGAAATATCAAATCACCATGTTGTGTAACAGGAACCAACACAGATCTGCAGGTCAATTATATTTCAAAAATAAATTCATAGAAAAAAAGATCAGATTTGTGGTTACCAAAACCAGGATGTGGGAGAAATAGAATCAGATACAGCAGCCAAAAGTAAAACTTCTAGCTATAAGTAAGTACTAGAGATGCAATATTCAACATAAGTATAATTAAAATTATGGAAGAAACACAAGCTGGAATCAAGATTGCTGGTAGAAATATCAATAACCTCAGATATGCAGATGACATCACCCTTATTGACGTGATTCTGAGTGAACTCCGGGAGTTGGTGATGGACAGGGAGGCCTGGCATGCTGCGATTCATGGGGTCACAAAGATTTGGACATGACTGAGTGACTGGACTGAACTGATAATTAAAATGCTGTATTTTTATATATGAAAGTTGTTATAATAAATTCTAAGAATTCTCATTATAAGGGAAAAATTGCTTTTCATTTGTTATTTTTATATCTATATGAAATGAATATTCACTAAACTTATTATAACAACAATCATGATGTGCATAAGTCAAAATTATGTTGTATAACTTAAATGTACACAGTACTGTATGTCAAGAGCATCTGAAAAAGTTGGAAATTAAAAAATAAAGAAAGAAATGAAAATCTAGAATTTTATAATGAGTGAATGTATCTTTCAATAACAATGTAAAAAATTACCAGGAATTAAGCAGGTCATTTCACTGGTATAGAGATTTCTTAAAAAAGTAGGAATAAAACCACCATATGACCCAGCAATCTCACTCCTAGGCATATATTNAAGAGCATCTGAAAAAGTTGGAAATTAAAAAATAAAGAAAGAAATGAAAATCTAGAATTTTATAATGAGTGAATGTATCTTTCAATAACAATGTAAAAAATTACCAGGAATTAAGCAGGTCATTTCACTGGTATAGAGATTTCTTAAAAAAGTAGGAATAAAACCACCATATGACCCAGCAATCTCACTCCTAGGCATATATTCTGAGGAAACCAAAATTGAAAAAGACACATGTATCCCATTGTTCATTGCAGCACTACTTACAATAGCTAGAACATGGAAGCAACCTAGATGTCCATCAACAGAAAATGGATAAAGAGGTTGTGGTACATATACACAATGGAATATTACTCAGTCATAAAAAGGAACACGTTTTAGTCAGTTCTTATGAGGTGGATGAACCTAGAACCTATGATACAGAGTGAAGTAAGTTAGAAAGAGAAAGATAAATATCATATTCTAACACATATATACGGAATCTAGAAGAATGGTACTGAAGAACTTATTTACAGGGCAGCAATGGAGAAACAGACATAGAAAATAGACTTATAGACATGGGGAAAGGTGAGGAGAGAGTGAGATGTATGGAAAGAGTAACATCGGAAATTATATTACCATATGTAAAATACATAGCCAACGGGGATTTCCTGCATGGCTCAGGAAAATCAAACTCAACGGGAATTCGCTGTATGGCTCAGGAAACTCTGTATCAACCTTGAAAGGTGGGATGCGGAGGGAGGAGATGGGAGGGAGTTTCAAAAGGAAGAGGATATATGTATGCTGCTGCTGTTGCTAAGTCATTTCAGTCGTGTCTGACTCTGTGCAACCCCATAGACGGTAGCCCACCAGGCTCCCCCATCCCTGGGATTCTCCAGGCAAGAACACTGGAGTGGGTATATGTATACCTATGGCTGATTCATGTTGAGGTATGACAGAAATGAACAAAATTCTGTAAAGCAATTATCCTTCAGTTAAAAAAAATTAAAATAAGAAGGTCATTTCATAATGATAAAGAGGAATAGACAACTAATCCAGAGGTCAAATTTATAAATAATTTGCATACCTAAAAATAGAGCTTCAAAATATATGAGGCAAAAACTGATAAATCTGCAAAGAGAAATAGATCAGTCCATAATTATGACTGAAATATGGAAGTAGATATCACAACAGCATCTATAGACATTAACAGATTAGTGAGATAATATGAAACACTTTATGACATTCTACTCAAAAATGGAATATTACTCAGCAGTGGCCACAGGACTGGAAAAGGTCAGTTTTTGTTACAATCCCAAAGAAAGGCAATGCAAAAATGCTCAAACTACTGAACAATTGCATTCATCTCACACACTAGCAAAGTAATACCCAAAATTCTCCAGGCTATGCTTCAACAGTATGAAAACCGAGAACTACCAGATGCTCAAGATGAATTTAGAAAAGGCAGAGGAACCAGAAATCAAATTGCCAACATCCACTGGATATAGAAAAAGCAAGGAAATTCCAGAAAAACACCTATTTCTGCTTTACTGACTATGCCAAAGCCCTTGACTGTGTGGATCACAACAAACTGTGAAAAATTCTTCAAGAGAAGGGAATACTGGACTACCTGACCTGCCTCCTGAGAAATCTGTAAGCAGGTCAAGAAGCAACAGTTAGAACCAGACATGAAACAACAGACTGGTTCCAAATTGGAAAAGGAGTACCTCAAGGCTGTATATTGTCATACTGCTTATTTAACTTATATGCAGAGTGCATCATGAGAAATGCTGGACTGGATGAGGCACAAGCTGGAATCAAGATTGCTGGGAGAAATATCTATAACCTCAGATATGCAGATGACACCACCCTTATGGCAGAAAGTGAAGAGGAACTAAAGAGCCTCCTGATGAAAGTTAAGAGGAGAGTGAAAAAGGTGGCTTCAAACTCAACATTCAGAATACTAAGATCACGGCATCTGGTCCCATCACTTCATAGCCAACAGATGGGGAAACAGTGGAAACAGTGGCAGACTTTATTTCTTTGGGCTCCAAAATCACTGCAGATGGTGAATGCACCCATGCAATTAACAGACACTTGTTCCTTGGAAGAAAAGTTATGACCAACCTAGACAGCTGATTAAAAAGCAGAGACATTACTTTGCCAACAAAGTTCACCCAGTAAAAGCTATGGTTTTTCCAGTAGTCATATATGGATGTGAGAGATGGACTATAAAGAAAGCTGAGTGCCAAAGAAGTGATGCTCTTGAACTGTGATGTTGGAGAAGACTCTTGAGAGTCCCTTGGACAGCAAGGAGATCCAACCAGTCCATCCTAAAGAAAATCAGTCCTGAATATTCACTGGAACGACTGATGCTGAAGCTGAAACTCCAATAGTTTGGCCATCTGATATGAAGAACTGACTCACTGGAAAAAACCCTGATGCTGAGAAAGATTGAAGGCAGGTGGAGAAGGGGATGATGGAAGATGATCACTCACTCAATGAACTTGAGTTTGAGCAGACTCTGGGAGTTGCTGATGGACAGGGAAGCCTGGTGTGCTGCAGTCTCTGGGATGGCAGAGTCCGACACGACTGAGTAACAGAACAGAACTGGACTGAACCCAGTAATGAACAATTTCCTTGAAAGAAAAAGTATACCAATGCTCAATCAAGGAGAAATAAATAATTACAAAGGTATTAAAGAAATTGTATTTACAGTTAAAAATCTCCACTAAGAAAACCTCTAAGTCAAGTTAAATTCATTAGTGAAGTATAACTTTATAATGTAGAAAGAAAACCTCATTTAAAATGGAGTCCTGACTGTAGGTCATGCTAGTTGGCTTGTCCTGAACTGCAATTTTCTGCCATTCCCCAAATAAATTCATTTCACTGGCAATATTACTGGCTTTTCTTTATAGGGTCTTCCTTGTGGCTCAGCTGGTGATGTATCTGCTGGCAATGTGGGAGACCTGGGTTTGATCCTTGGGTTGGGAAGATACTCTGGAGAAGGGAAAGACTATCCACTCCAGTATTCTGGCCTGGAGAATTCCATGGACTGTGTAGTCCATGGGGTCGCAAAAAGCCGGATATGAACTCAATTCCAATTCTAAATGATTCTTCCAGAAAACTGAAGATGAGATAATGTCTTCCAACTCACATGATGAGGCCAGAAATATATTACAGGGATTCCCAGGTGGCACAATGGTAAAGAATCTGCCTGCCAATACAAGAGATGCAAGAGATGTGAGTTTGATACTTGGGTCAGAAGATCCCCTGGAGAAGGAAATGGCAACCCACTCCAGTATTATTGGCTGGAAATTTTCATGAACAGAGGAGTCTGGCAGGCTATAGTCCATGGGGTTGCAAAGAGTTGGACATGACTGAACACAGACATTCTGAAAGATATTATAAGAAAACTACAAACCAAATCCCTCATGAATGTAAATATAAAAATTATAAACCAAAATTTAGAAAATCAAACTCAGCTATGTGGGTAGTTATGCTATATATAAAAAGAATAACATGGCATAACCAAGTCTTGTTTACCTTGGGAATACAAGGTTAGTTTAACAATTGAGAATCAATGTAATTATAAATATAGTAATAAAAATACAAAAAACATGCAATCTCTCAATAGATAAAAACATTTGAATCCAACAACTATCTCTAACAAAAATGTTCATCAAACAGGAGAGAATGGAACTTCCTCAACCTAATTAAAAGCATCTATGTAAAACTACAGCTAATGTCATACTTAAAGCATAAAAAAGTGAATGATTTCCCTCAAGATCAGGAATAAATAAGACAGTCCATCCTCTTCACTTCTGTAACACTATACTGTAAGTTTTAGCCATTGAAAATAAAATACATCCAAATGAAAAAGAAAGCAGTAAAACTATTCAAGAATGA
>SJYT01051902.1:341730-358347 GCA_006410635.1 Cephalophus harveyi | reverse complement strand
AAGTGCTGTGGATGAATGGGGAAGACATAATGCTACCCAAGATGCTCTTGTCCACCATAGGCAGGTGTGTGAGTCACATGGTAAACTGAGGCATTTGGATTCCCCTTCATTCTTGGCTTAATGTCTAGCAGTTCCCTGGGAGGAAATGAGAGTCACACTGTTTTCTCCAGACCAGGGCATCCTAACATTTGAGTAAGGGGTCCTCCTCCTGATGTCTAGTCCCCATTTATTTTGGCCCATGAAAGCTGTTTTTCAGATCTCCACTTTAGTACCTCCATTTTAACTTCTTTTATTCTTCTGTGTAAGCAGGTGGCACTCAAAATAAAGCTATGTTTCAGTATGATTATTTTGTAATTCTGAATACTAGCAGCCACACTGTAATCTTAGGTTCTGATGGCTTACAGGCCTATATTCTTATGCTCTTATGAAACTATTTTTGGTGAAACTGAAAAATAAGGAGGAGAAGGAGAAAGAGAAAGGGAAGAAGAAGGAAGGATAGAGGGAAAGGAAGGGAAAGGGGGAGGAGGAGGAGAAGGTAAAGAGGAAGAAAGAATACTGCTATTTAAAACAACAGATTCTTTCTGAGGGAAAGGAGGTTGGATATTGTTAAAAATAATCTGAGGGACCCTGATGATCTTTTGTGGCACCAGCCGCTTTGCCAAGCACTGTAATGGATTTTGGTACAGCCAATGAGGGCCTGAGGAACTGAGCTTTAGAGAAAAGACTAGAGAGAGTTTTGTTCAGCATTATAAAATGAAAAGAAATAAAAGCTGTTTCGAGGTGGAGGGTGGGAGAGTAGATATGAGACAGAAATAAATGGGCTAGGAAACCACGGGGAGAAAGATGGGAGGGGAAAGGAAGCAACAAGATGGTGAGAAGCCTGTGGATTCACTTAGATGCCTTGAACTTTAGCACTCTTCACGGGAGTGTGGCTAATATAACTTTTAGGGCTGGAATGACCAACATTCATTTGTAGGTGTGAATTTCTGCAAAGATTTTTATATTCTACAGCTCTCCCCACCATCCTGAACTTTTAGTAAAATCCGATATATACCATATATGAGAAGCTTTAAGCAGAATAAAAGGGAAATTCCCTGGCTGTGCAGTGGTTAGGATTCCACATTTTTCACTGCCAAGTGCCAGGATTCAATCACTGATTGGGGAACTATTAATAAGATCCTAGAAGTAATCTATGCAACAACAAAAAAGAGGAAAACAAACAAACAAAAACCAGAATAAAAGTGAATTCTCTTTTCCAGAGGAAGCCACGAAGTGAGCAGTATGTTTTAGACCTGAAGCCATCTATAAACTGAACTACTGCAATGGGAAACAGAGGTAAATATGAAAATGTAAACTTCTGAGAATTCAGTGAAATCATGCAGCGGGTATTGGACCTTCCATAAATTACCAAATGGGGGTTGCAAAAACTTTTTGAAAGCAAGTGTTACCTTAGCTAAAAACTTGGATACAGTAGTCATAACTTTTTAAAAATATATTTTTTTTATTTGAAGGATAATTGCTTTACAGAATTTTGTTGTTTTCTGCTCAGTATCAACATGAATCAGTCATAGGTATACATATGCTCCTAATATGTGAGTCATGGAAAAGTACAAAAGGATGCCCACATATATCTAAAATATATAAACTAACCATAGAGAACTAACCCTAGGGAGTATCAAATAGTGAGAACTCACACAAAGGAAACCACTTAAACACAAGACCCAGCATCACCCAACCACCAGTAGCATGCTGTGTAGGATGCGTCATCTAAACAACAAACAAAACAATAATACAACCCAATCATCTGCAGACAGGATTACCACCTCACTCAGCCTTGCCCATCAGAGGAAAAACAAACAAACAAGCAAACAAAAAACTCAGCACAAATCTCACCCTATATGAAGCTTATGTCAACCACTGGATCAAACTTAGGAGGGCAAAAAACAAAAGGAAGAAAAAATTCAACCTTCAAGCCTGGGAAAAGGAGACCTCAAACACAATAAGTTTATATATATATATATATATATATATATATATATATATACTGTCTCTTATACACATCTCCATCTTGTCCTCTGTCGTCCCCTTATCAGGTCTATGTAAGTAATTCAATTATTTCAGAGTTTCTTTCAATATCACCTCTTCCTTGGAGCTTTTTTTGAAGCCTCATCTCACACTGAGTTCATCTTCTGAGTTTAATTGTAATATATTTAATCTGTCTCTTATACACATCTAGCCTTCCAGGCTCCTTCATCCATGGGATTTTCCAGGCAAGAGTACTGGAGTGGGGTGCCACTGCCTTCTCCGAGGAAATAGGCAAATTACCTGAAAAATAATTCAGAATCATGACAGTAAAGATGATCAAAACCTTAAAAACAGAATGGAGAAAATGCAAGAATCAATTTAAAAAGCCTAAAAGAATTAAAGAATAAACATACAGAGGCAAACAACACAATTACTGAAATTAAAAATACTCTAGAAAGAATCAATAGCAGAATATCTGAAGCAGAAGAGCAAATCACCTGAGCCAGAAGATAAAATGGTGGAAATAACTGCTGAAGAGCAGAATAAAGTAAAAAGAATGAAAAGAACTGAGGATAGTCTCAGAGACCTCTGGGGCCATATCAAATGCACCTACATTCAAATTATAGGATCCCAGAAGAAGAAGAGAAAAAGAAAAGGCATGAGAAAATTTTTTTAAGAGATTATAGTTGAAAATTTCCCCAACATGGAAGAGGAAAAATTCAACCAAGTTCAGAAGGTACAAAGCATCCCATATAGGATAAACCCAAGGATAAACATGCCAAGACACATACTAATCAAACTAACAAAGACTAAAAACAAAAAAAGAATATTAAAAGCAGCAAGAGAAAAGCAGTAAGTAACATGCAAGGGAAACCCCATACACTTAACAGCTGATCTTTCAGTAGAAACTCTGCAGGCCAAAAGGGAATGGCAGGATATATTTAAAGTACTGAAAGGAAAAATCTACAACCAAGACTACTCTACCCGGCAAGGATCTTATTCAAAATTGATGGAGAAATAAAAAGCTTTTCAGACAAGCAAAAGTTAAGAGAATTCATTACCACCAAGCCAGCTTTACAACAAAAGTTAAAGGGACTTACATAGTCAAGAAATACAAGAGAAGAAAAAGATTGAGAAAATCAAGCCCAAACAATTCAGGAAATGGCAATAGGAACATATATATCAATAGTTACTTTAAATGCAAATAGATTAAATGCTCCAACCAAAAGACACAGACTGGGTGAATGGATAAAAAAACAAAACTCATATATATGATGTCTACAAGAAACCTACTTTGGACCTAAAGACACATATAGGCTGAAAGTGAGAGGATAGAAAATATATTCCATGAAAATGGGAAGCAAAAGAAAGCTGGAGTAGCAATCCTCATATCAGACAAAATAGACCTTAAAATAAAGATTACAAGAGATAAGGAAGGACACTAGATAATGATCAAGTGATAAATCCAAGAGGAAGACATAACAATTGTAAAATAACTGATGCACACAATACAGGAGCACCTCAAAACATAAGAAAAACACTAACAGACATAAGGGGAGAAACTGACAGTAATAGTAGAAGATTGTAACACCCCACTCATACCAACGAACAGATCATCAAAATGGAAAATTACAAAGGAAACACAAGTCTTAAATGATACATTAGATGATATGGATCTCATTGATGTCTTCAGGACATTTCATCCTAATGCAGAAGAATACACCTTCTTCTCAAGTGCTCATGGGACATTCTCCAGGACAGGCCACATCTTGGGTCACAAATCAAACCTCAGTAAATTTAAGAAAATTGAATCAAGCATCTTCTCCAACCACAACGCTATGAGACTATCATTTATTAGTATATCAATTAGTATATCAATGCTATCAATTACAAGAAAAAAAAACTGTAAGAAACACAAACATGAGGAGATTAAGCAATATGTTTCGAAATAACCAACAGGTTACTGAAGAAATCAAAAGGGAAATCAAAAATTTTCTAGAAACAAATGACAATGAAAACACGACAACTCAAAGCCGATGGGATGCAGCAAGAGCCATTCTAAGAGGAAAGTTTATAACAATACAATCCTACCTCAAGAAACAAGAAAAACATGGAATAGACAGCCTAAACTTTACACTTAAAATAACTAGAAAAAAGAACAAAAGCCCCAAAAATTAGTGGAAGGAAAGAACTCATAAAGATCTGAGCAGAAATAAATGAAAAAGAAATGAAAGAAACAATAGTAAAGATTAATAAAACTGAAAGCTGGTTCTTTGAGAAGATAAAATTGACAAACCTTTAGCCAGACTCATCAAGAAAAAGAGAGAGGAATCAAATCAACAAAATTAGAAATGAAAAAGGAGAGGTTACAACAGGTAATGCAGAAATACAAAGGATTATAAGAGACTATTATGAACAACTATATGGCAATAAGATGGATAACATGGAAGAAATGGACAGATTCTTAGAAAGTTCCATCTTTCAAGGCTGAACCAGGAAGAAATAGAAATTATGAGCAACCCAATTACAAGCACTGAAATTGACACTGTGATCAAAATCTCCCCTATCCACCCCCCACCTCAAAAAAAAAAAAAAAAACAAGACCAGATGGCTTCACTGGAGAATTCTATCAAACATTTATTTAGAGAGGAGGTAATGCCTATCCTTCTAAAACACCTTCAAAAAATTGCAGAGGAAGGAACACTTCCAAACTCATTCTACAAGGCTACCATCACCCTGATACTAAAACCAGACAAAGACAACACAAATAAAGAAAACTACAGGCCAATATCACTGATGAACATAGATGCAAAAGTCTTCAACAAAATTTTAGCAAACAGAATTCAACAACACATCAAAAAGCTCATACACCATGATCAAGTTGGGTTTCTTCAGGGATGCAAGGATTTGTCAATATATGCAAATCAATCAATGTGATGCAGCATATTAACACATTGAAAGATAAAAACTGTATGATAATCTCAATAGATGCAGAAAAAACCTTTGACAAAATTCAGCACCCATTTATGATTAAAACTTCAAAAAATAGGCATAGAAGGAACCTACCTCAAGATAGTAAATGCCATATATGCTAAGCCTACAGCAAATATTATTCTCAATGGTGAAAAACTGAAAGAATTTGCCCTAAGATCAGGAACAGGCAAGGGTTTCCACTTTCACCACTATTATTCAACATAGTTCTAGAAGTCCTAGCTACAACAACCAGAGAAGAAAAAGAAATAAGAGGAATCCAGATTGGAAAAGAAAAAGTAAAGCTCTCACTGTTTGCAGATGACATGATACTTTACATAGAAAACCCTAAAGATAGTATCAGAAAATTACTAGAGCTAAGCAGTGAATTTCGGAGAAGGCAATGGCACCCCACTCCAGTACTCTTGCCTAGAAAATCCCATGAACGGAGGAGCCTGGAAGGCTGCAGTTCATGGGGTCACTGAGAGTCGGACATGACTGAGTGACTTCACTTTCACTCTTCACTTTCATGCATTGGAGAAGGAAATGGCAACCCACTCCAGTGTTCTTGCCTGGAGAATCCCAGGGACGGGGGAGCCTGGTGGGCTGCTGTCTCTGGGGTCGCACAGAGTCGGACACGACTGAAGTGACTTAGCAGCAGCAGCAAGCAGTGAATTTAGCAAAGATGCAGGATGCAAAATCAATACACAGAAATCACTTGCATTTCTATATACTAATAATGAAAAATCAGAAAGAAAAATTAAGGAATCAATCCCTTTCACCATTGCAACAAAAAGAATTAACTGTCTAGGAGTATACTTACCTAAGGAAACAAAAGAACTGTATGCAGAAAATTATAAGACACTAATGAAAGAAATCAGATGACATAAACAGATGGAGAGATATTCCATGTTCCTGAGTAGGAAGAATCAATATAGTGAAAATAACTATATTACCAAACTGATCTACAGATTCAATGTGATTCCTATCAAATTACCAATAGCATTTTTCACAGAACCTGAACAAAAAAATTCACAACTTATATGGAAACACAAAAGACCCCAAACAGACAAAGCAGTCTTGAGAAAGAAGACTGGAGCTGGAGTAATCAACCTTCCTGACTTCAGATTATACTACAAAGCTACAGTCATCAAGACAGTATGGTACTGGCACAAAAACAGAATTATAGACCAATGCGACAAGATAGAAAGCCCAGAAATAAACCCATGCACCTATAGGTACATTATTTTTGACAAAGGAGGCAAGACTATACAATGGGGCAAAGACAGCCTCTTCAATAAATGGTGCTGGGAAAACTGGACAGCTACATGTAAAAGAATGTAATTAAAACACTTCCTAACACCACACACAGAGATAAACTCAAGATGGATTACAGACCTAAATGTAAGACCAGAAATTATAAAACTCTTAGAGGAAAACATAGGCAGAACACTCGATGACAAAAATCAAAGCAAGATCCTCTGTGACCCACCTTCTAGAGTAACGGAAATAAAAACAAAAGTGAACAAGTGGGACCTGATTAAACTTAAAAGCTTTTGCACAGCAAAGGAAACTATAAGCAAGGTGAAAAGACAACTGTCAGAATGGGAGAAAATAATAGCACATGAAACAACTGACAAAAGATTAGTTTTCAAAATATATAAGCAGCTCATACAAATCAAAACCAGAAAAACAACCCAATCAAAAAGTGGGAAAAAGACCTAAACAGACATTTCTCCAAAGAAGATATACAGATGGCTAACAAACACATGAAAAGGTGCTCAACATCGCTCATTACTAGAGAAACACAAATCAAAACTACAATGAGATATCACCTCACATCAGTCAGAATGGCCATCATCAAAAAGTCTACAAACAGTAAATGCTGGAGAGGATGTGGAGAAAAGAAAACACTTGCACTGTTGGTGGGAATGTAAATTGATACAGCCACTATGGAAGACAGTATAGAGATTCCTTTAAAATCTGGGAATAAAACTACCATATGACTCAGCAATCCCACTTCTATGCATATACCCTGAGGAAACCAAAATTGAAAAAGACACATGTATCCCATTGTTCATTGCAGCACTATTTACAATAGCTAGAACATGGCAGTAATCTAGATGTCCATTGACAGATGAATGGATAAAGAAGTTGTGATACATATACACAATGGGCTATTATTCAGCCATAAAAAGGAATGCTTTTGATCCAGTTCTAATGAGGTGGATGAACCTAGAACCTACTATACAGAGTGAATTAAGTCAGAAAAAGATAGATAAATATATTCTCATGCATATATATGGAATCTAGAGAGATGGTACTGAAGAATTTATCAACAGGGCACCAGTGGAGAAACAGACATAGAGAATAGACTTATGGACATGGGGAAAGGAGAGGAGAGGAAGAGATGTATGGAAAGAGTAACATGAAAAGTTATATTACCATAGGCAAAATAGTTAGCCAACAGGAATTTGTTGTGGAAATTCCATAGCAATATGGATTCCACAGGAATATGGTTCAGGAAACTCAACCAGGGGCTCTGTATCAACCTAGAGGGGTGGGGTCGGGAGGGAGATGGGAGGGAGGTTCAAAAGGGAGGGGATATATGTATACCTATGGTTGATACATGTTGAGGTTTGACAGAAAAAAACAAAATTCTGTAAAGCAAATATCCTTTGATTAAAAAGTAAAAAATTTAAAAAAAAAAGAAATGAAAGAGATGCCAAATTCAGAAAATATATATTTATTTCAAGAAATTAATTTTTATTGCCTTCATTTCAGAAAAAATACTAATTATATCTTCTATCAATATTTTCACATAATCAGTTCAGTTCAGTTCAATCGCTCAGTCGTGTCTGACTCTTTGTGTGTGAAAAGACAACCGTCAGAATGGGAGAAAATAATAGCACATGAAACAACTGACAAAGGATTAGTTTTCAAAATATATAAGCAGCTCATACAAATCAAAACCAGAAAAACAACCCAATCAAAAAGTGGGAAAAAGACCTAAACAGACATTTCTCCAAAGAAGATATACAGATGGCTAACAAACACATGAAAAGGTGCTCAACATCGCTCATTACTAGAGAAACACAAATCAAAACTACAATGAGATATCACCTCACATCAGTCAGAATGGCCATCATCAAAAAGTCTACAAACAGTAAATGCTGGAGAGGATGTGGAGAAAAGAAAACACTTGCACTGTTGGTGGGAATGTAAATTGATACAGCCACTATGGAAGGCAGTATAGAGATTCCTTTAAAATCTGGGAATAAAACTACCATATGACTCAGCAATCCCACTTCTATGCATATACCCTGAGGAAACCAAAATTGAAAAAGACACATGTATCCCATTGTTCATTGCAGCACTATTTACAATAGCTAGAACATGGCAGTAATCTAGATGTCCATTGACAGATGAATGGATAAAGAAGTTGTGATACATATACACAATGGGCTATTATTCAGCCATAAAAAGGAATGCTTTTGATCCAGTTCTAATGAGGTGGATGAACCTAGAACCTACTATACAGAGTGAATTAAGTCAGAAAAAGATAGATAAATATATTCTCATGCATATATATGGAATCTAGAGAGATGGTACTGAAGAATTTATCAACAGGGCACCAGTGGAGAAACAGACATAGAGAATAGACTTATGGACATGGGGAAAGGAGAGGAGAGGAAGAGATGTATGGAAAGAGTAACATGAAAAGTTATATTACCATAGGCAAAATAGTTAGCCAACAGGAATTTGTTGTGGAAATTCCATAGCAATATGGATTCCACAGGAATATGGTTCAGGAAACTCAACCAGGGGCTCTGTATCAACCTAGAGGGGTGGGGTCGGGAGGGAGATGGGAGGGAGGTTCAAAAGGGAGGGGATATATGTATACCTATGGTTGATACATGTTGAGGTTTGACAGAAAAAAACAAAATTCTGTAAAGCAAATATCCTTTGATTAAAAAGTAAAAAATTTAAAAAAAAAAGAAATGAAAGAGATGCCAAATTCAGAAAATATATATTTATTTCAAGAAATTAATTTTTATTGCCTTCATTTCAGAAAAAATACTAATTATATCTTCTATCAATATTTTCACATAATCAGTTCAGTTCAGTTCAATCGCTCAGTCGTGTCTGACTCTTTGTGACCCCATGAACTGCAGCATGCCAGAAGTCCCTGTCCATCACCAACTCCTGGAGTTTACCCAAACTCATGTCCATTGAGTCAGTGATGTCATCCAACCACCTCATCCTCTGTCATCCCCTTCTCCTCCTGCCCTCAATATTTCCCAGCATCAGGGTCTTTTCAAATGAGTCAGCTCTTCGCATCAGGTGGCCAAAGTATTGGAGTTTCAGCTTCAACATCATTCCTTCCAATGAACACCCAGGACTGATCTCTTTTAGGATGGACTGGTTGGATCTCCTTGCAGTCCAAGGGACTCTCAAGAGTCTTCTCCAACACCACAGTTAAAAAGCATCAATTCTTTGATGCTCAGCTTTTTTTATAGTCCAACTCTCACATCCATCGGAGAAAGCAATGGCACCCCACTCCAGTATTCTTTTGCCTGGAAAAATCCCATGGACGGAGGAGCCTGGTAGGCTTCAGTCCATGGGGTCAGTAAGAGTCAGACACAACTGAGCGACTTCACTTTCACTTTTCACTTTCATGCATTGGAGAAGGAAATGGCAACCTACTCCATCGTTCTTATCTAGAGAATCCCAGGGACAGGGGAGCCTGGTGGGCTGTGGTCTATGGGGTCACACAGAGTCGGGACGACTGAAGTGACTTAGCAGCAGCAGCAGCAGCAGCAGCAGCTGACATCCATATGTGACTACTGGAAAAACCATAGCCTTGACTAGATGGACCTTTGTTGGCAAAGTAATGTCTCTGCTTTTGAATATGCTACCTAGGTTGGACATAACTTTTTTTCCAAGGAGTAAGCGTCTTTTAATTTCATGGCTGCAATCTCTATCTGCAGAGATTTTGGAGCCCCCCAAAATAAAATCTGACACTGTTTTCACTGTTTCTCCATCTATTTTCCTGAAGTGATGGGACCAGATGCCATGATCTTCCTTTTCTGAATATTGAGCTTTAAGCCAACTTCTTCACTCTCCTCTTTCACTTTCATCAAGAGGCTCTTTTGTTCTTCACTTTCTGCCATAAGGGTGGTGTCATCTGCATATCTGAGGTTATTGATATTTCTCCCAGCAATCTTGATTCCAGCTTCTGCTTCCTCCAGCCCAGCATTTCTCATGATGTACTCTGCATATAAATTAAATAAGCAGGGTGACAATATATACCCTTCATGTACCACTTTTCCTATTTGGAGCCAGTCCATTGTTCCATGTTCAGTTCTAACTGTTGCTTCCTGACCTGCATATAGGTTTCTCAAGAGGCAGGTCAGGTGGTCTGGTATTCCCACTTCCTTCAGAGTTTTCCACAGTTTATTGTGATCCATACCGTCAAAGGCTTTGGTATAGTCAATAAAGCAAAAATAGATGTTTTTATGAAACTCTTGCTTTTTCGATGATCCAGCAGATGTTGGCAATTTTATCTCTGATTCCTCTGCCTTGTCTAAAACCAGTTTGAACACTGGGAAATTCATGGTTAACATATCGCTGAAGCCTGGCTTGGAGAATTTTGAGCGTTACTTTACTAGCATGTAAGATGATTGCAATTGTGCGGTAGTTTGAGCATTCTTGGCATTGTCTTTCTTTGGGATTGGAATGAAAACTGACCTTTTCCAGTCCTGTGGCCACTGCTGAGTTTTCCAAATTTGCTGGCAGATTGAGTGCAGCACTTTCACAGCATCATCTTTCAGGATTTGAAACAGCTCAACTGGAATTCCATCACCTCCACTAGCTTTGTTCGTAGTGATGCTTTCTAAGGCCCACTTGACTTCACATTCCAAGATGTCTGGCTCTAGATTAGTGATCACATCATCATGATTATCTGGGTCGTGAAGATCTTTTTTGTACAGTTCTTCTGTGTATTCTTGCCACCTCTTCTTAATATCTTCTGCTTCTGTTAGGTCCATACCATTTCTGTCCTTTATCGAGCCCATCCTTGCATGAAATGTTCCCTTGGTATCTCTAATTTTCTTGAAGAGATCTCTAGTCTTTCCCATTCTGTTGTTTTCCTCTATTTCTTTGCATTGATCACTGAAGAAGGCTTTCTTATCTCTTCTTGCTATTCTTTGGAACTCTGCATTCAGGTGCTTATATCTTTCCTTTTCTCCTTTGCTTTTCGCCTCTCTTCTTTTCACAGCTATTTGTAAGGCCTCCCCAGACAGCCATTTTGCTTTTTTGCATTTCTTTTCCATGGGGATGGTCTTGATCCCTGTCTCCCGTACAATGTCACGAACCTCATTCCATAGTTCTTCAGGCACTCTATCTATCAGATCTAGGCCCTTAAATCTATTCCTCACTTCCACTGTATAATCATAAGGGATTTGATTTAGGTCATACCTGAATGGTCTAGTGGTTTTCCCTACTTTCTTCAATTTGAGTCTGAATTTGGCAATAAGGAGTTCATGATCTGAGCCACAGTCAGCTCCCGGCCTTGTTTTTGTTGACTGTATAGAGCTTCTCCATCTTTGGCTGCATAGAATATAATCAATCTGATTTCGGTGTTGACCATCTGGTGATGTCCACGTGTAGAGTCTTCTCTTGTGTTGTTGGAAGAGGGTGTTTGCTATGACCAGTGCATTTTCTTGGCAAAACTCTATTAGTCTTTGCCCTGCTTCATTCCGCATTCCAAGGCCAAATTTGCCTGTTACTCCAGGTGTTTCTTGACTTCCTACTTTAGCATTCCAGTCCCCTATAATGAAAAGGACATCTTTTTTGGGTGTTAGTTCTAAAAGATCTTGTAGGTCTTCATAAAACCGTTCAACTTCAGCTTCTTCAGCATTACTGGTTGGGGCATAGACTTGGATAACTGTGATATTGAATGGTTTTCCTTGGAGACGAACAGAGATCATTCTGTCGTTTTTGAGATTGCATCCAAGTACTGCATTTCGGACTCTTTTGTTGACCATGATGGCTACTCCATTTCTTCTGAGGGATTCCTGCCCACAGTAGTAGATATAATAGTCATCTGAGTTAAATTCACCCATTCCAGTCCATTTGAGTTCGCTGATTCCTAGAATGTCGACGTTCACCCTTGTCATCTCTTGTTTGACCACTTCCAATTTGCCTTGATTCATGGACCTGACATTCCAGGTTCCTATGCAGTATTGCTCTTTACAGCATCGGATCTTGCTTCTATCACCAGTCACATGCACAACTGTGTATTGTTTTCGCTTTGGCTCCATCCCTTCATTCTTTCTGGACTTATTGCTCCACTGATCTCCAGTAGCATATTGGGCACCTAATGACCTGGGGAGTTCCTCTTTTGGTATCCTATCATTTTGCCTGTTCATACTGTTCATGGGGTTCTCAAGGCAAGAATACTGAAGTGGCTTGCCATTCCCTTCTCCAGTGGACCACGTTTTGGCTAAGATCAAGTGTAGTATCTGCTTCTGTTAGGGCCATACAATTTCTGTCCTTTATTGAGCCTATCTTTGCATGAAATGTTTCCTTGGTATCTTTAATTTTCTTGAAGAGATCTCTAGTCTTTCCCATTCTGTTGTTTTCCTCTATTTCTTTGCATTGATCCCTGAGGAAGGCTTTCTTATCTCTCCTTGCTATTCTTTGGAACTCTGCATTCAAATGGGTGTATCTTTCATCTTCTGCTTTGCCTTTCTCTTGTCTTCTTTTCACAGCTATTTCACATAATACTTTCACATTAAAAGCAATGCCAAATTAGACTATTTTCCTTGAGTTATTGTGGTACTTAGGTAGCTTTTATTAATTTCAATTTGTAGAAAATTTGCTGTTCTGAGTTACTACCAACTGGAACTGATAGGAAAGTATTTAAAGCAAAATTTAAATTAAAATGAGCTATACATTTTAACTATTATGCTCAAAAGTAATGTCAAATTAATAAATTATATCTATCACATAGTATGTTACAAAATATTTAAATTTCATCATTTAAATTACTATCACTTTTATCACAAGTTTTTGCTACCTCTTAAAACGATATCTTGATCCATACAATATTACTTAAGTTCTTCTTTCAAAAATTTCAATGCTGGAATATTATAAAGAAAATGAAAAATGGCAATATGGAATCATTTCTCTAATTGAGACTATACTATTATCTCTAATGGATTTAAAATAGTCTGTGTAGAAATTAATACTAAAATTCTTAATATTTGAATATTAGCCTTCAGAGTTCAGGAAATTTCTTTATTTCATCTTTATAACCCTTTTAGGGGATATCACTTTAGGGGATAATCCTTTGCTGGAATATCACTTTAGTTGCATATTTCACATGTAGTTTCTTTTGACAGAAGAAAACATTTTCTCTAAAATTTTGAGAAACGTTTCTTTACCCTTTAAAAATATTACTTATTTACTGTTTATGGGGTTGTAGATGGGGAAACAGTGGAAACAGTGTCAGACTTTATTTTGGGGGGCTCCAAAATCACTGCAGATGGTGACTGCAGCCATGAAATTAAAAGACGTTTACTCCTTGGAAGAAAAGTTATGACCAACCTAGATAGTATATTCAAAAGCAGAGACATTACTTTGCTGACTAAGGTCCGTCTAGTCAAGGCTATGGTTTTTCCTGTGGTCATGTATGGATGTGAGAGTTGGACTGTGAAGAAGGCTGAGTGCTGAAGAATTGATGCTTTTGAACTGTGGTGTTGGAGAAGACTCTTGAGAGTCCCTTGGACTGCAAGGAGATCCAACCAGTCCATTCTGAAGGAGATCAGCCCTGGGTGTTCTTTGGAAGGAATGATGTTAAAGCTGAAATCCCAGTACTTTGGCCACCTCATGTGAAGAGTTGACTCATTGGAAAAGACTCTGATGCTGGGAGGGATTGTGGGCAGGAGGAGAAGGGGACGACAGAGGATGAGATGTCTGGATGGCATCATGGACTCGATGGACGTGAGTCTGAGTGAACTCCAGGAGATGGTGATGAACAGGGAGGCCTGGCGTGCTGCAATTCATGGGGTCGCAAAGAGTCAGACATGACTGAGCGACTGAACTGAACTGAACTGAACTGATGGTGTTGTTCATAAGCTTTTGCTAATGTAATTAATACAAACATTTCTTGTAAAATAACTATGGATAACATAAGTTGAACTCTATTTTCAGCTGAAGATCATGACTATTTATTTAAGGGTCTTCTTTTGTTTCATTTAACCCTTCTAATACCTTTCCTTGCCTAACCTAAAGTTTAATTGTTTTAGCAATGATCAGTAATGTTCTGACGATGCAGTCAACAGTAGTTTAGGGAATTTGATAGGCATTTGAAAACAAAAAAAAAGCTATCTTTAGTAGATGTAGAAAATATACAATTTTGAATTGTTCCAGCAAATGTTATTCCTGTCGGCACAGTTGAAGACATGTCTTCAACATGTTTTAATGACAAGTTTAAACTATGCAAAGTATATGGCACCCCAAAGTCTTCTGAATTTTGGCTAAAAATCTGGCATTGGTATATTAATTTGGATTGAATTCTGCCTTGTTCAAAATATTTTTATGATGTCAAAATGAAGAGATGACTATTTTCCAAAGTCTTCATCTAATAAAACTCAAGAAATTTAGTATTCCTCAGCCATGAAATTTGCCAATTTAATGAATGCAATTTGCTTCATCTTCCAATGGGTAGATAAAAATAACATTTAATATTTTCAAGTTGTAGGTTGATTTGAGTAATTCTGCTTTTCATTCTCATTGTTTGTATTAGTAATTAATTTCCTTTCAGTAAGGGACGTGGAGGAAAATGGAAGGATTTCATTTCACCTGTTCAAGTTGCAGACTTGATAAGAGTAGTTTTCTTGCTCATGTGTATTGTTTTCATAAATAATAAAATCCTTAATAAAATTTCAGTGTCATAATGACAAATTTTATGTGGGTCATGTATGTCAGGATATGTTCATTTTCACTGTTTGAAGTGCTAAATAGATTATCCTCTTTTCTTTTTTTCTTTTCAGCTTTTTTCCTTTATGAGCCCAAGTTTTTTTTTTTTTGCTACCCCTGCTCCTTTATTTAGATATAATTAACAGATAACATTGTGTAAGTTTAAGGTGCATAACACATTAAACTTTGTGATACCTTTGTATATTGCAAAGGATATTACCATAGAATTAGCTAACACCTCCATCATGTCACATAATTGTCATTTCTTTTTTGTGGTGAGAACATTTAAGATCCACTCTCAGCAATTTTCAAGTATATAATACAGCATTATTATAATACAGCATTATTATTAATCAAGTATTAATATAGCATTATTAATATAATCACTGTGCTATACATTAGATTCCCTAGAACTTATTCATCTTATAAATGAAAGTTCATACCCTTTAACCAATACCTCCCCATTCCCCCCACCCATCCCAGCCCCTAACAATCGCTAATCTGTTCTCTATTTCTGAGCTTGATTTTTAGACTCCACATACAAGCAGTATCATACAGTATTTGTCTCTTTGTCTGGCTTATTTCACATAGAATAATGCCCTCAAGTTTCATCCAAGTTGTCAAAAATGGCAGAATTTCCTCATTTCTCATGGTTAAGTAATATTCCACTGTGTATGTGTGTGTGTGTTGTTAAAAGGCAAATATGAATGATAATTGATAAATACAAAATTTTCCATTAAATTGTTTTAAGTTTATCTAACAGAAGAAACTTTAAATCATATTTAATAACTTATAAAATAAAACTATTTACAATTCTAGAGATCAGAGTCCATTTATTTGCCAATGTAAAGAATCAGTACCTTGTTTTTTAAATATTATTTATATTTTGTTGGCTACAGATGTCTAAACTTCAGAGTAATATAAATTGCTTAACAAGCAAAGTATTTCTCATCTGCCATGTGCAACCTGGGCTAGTTGGTGAATTTCTGTGGAACTACAAATTGGTATGCAGAGAGAAGCAACAAAATGGACAATTGGCACTGCTGGGAAATGATCATATTTTATACAAGAACTTACTGCATTCATGTTATCAGAGAGGACAAGTTTGACAAGTTAATTCATTTGTTTTTTTCTGTCTGCCATTCAAACCTCTTCTCATTCCAGGCTGTATCCACCTCAGTGCCATAACCCACCACCTTAATAATATTTGGACACAGTTGCTTTTTTATTTTGAGGACAAAGGGCAAGAGGTGTGGATCAGCATTTCTCTGGGGGAGTAAAAATTGTCAGTCATAAGAGTAGATGTTAGGAACCACGGGCTCCAGCGCTTGGTAAGAACAGGCCGCGGGAGGCGCAGGCTGCAAAGACTCGACCGGAACGCCCGCCCCGCGCGCGTCCAGCATCTGCCACTAACAAGTTGGGGGCTGGGCTGGGAGAGGCGGGCACCGCGGACTGCAGCACTTGGTAAGAACGGGCCGCGGGAGGCGCGGACTGCAAAGACTCGGGCCGGAACGCCCGCCCAGCGCGCGTCCAGAAGGCCCACGAGAGACCAAAGCGAACTAACTTGGGCTAGCAATCCAGATTGTGGAATAGCTAACACGCGAAACGCCCAAACATAAGACACCGCCAGGACCG
>SJYT01051902.1:298819-334527 GCA_006410635.1 Cephalophus harveyi | reverse complement strand
TGATTTCTTCTTCCACTATAGAAAATAGCATCAGCTTCTTATTCTCTTTTATACTTGTATTTTAAAGTAAATTAAAATTCAACAGAAATCAAAATTCAACAGAATTTTGATACAGTTGGAATTCAATGATAAGTTAGAAGATGATAATTAATCATCCTTTTCCTCGGTCTTGAGAGGAAAAGAAAACAGAAAAATTTATTTATTACATTGGTTAGAACAAAATGACCTACAAAATCATAAATTTTGGGAAAGTAAGAATAAAAACTAAAAGAGAAAAACATGACTACCATCACCACCAGTACCATCAAGAACAAATGTTGATAATTTCTAGGCATGAGTCAACTTGGGTGTATTTGGATTTTAAATATGGCTTAATGAATTTCAAATCTATTAAGTTAGTACAATACAAAGTATGTTTTGTTTATCCCTTTCCAGATGTATTTCAAAGGAAATTTATACTGTGCTCTTCTGAGACAATCATCTGTAAATTATCTGCAGCTGTTTAGCTTAGTTGGTTAAAATATACTGAGGCCAAGACCATGCGTTTAAAATCTATAAGGATTAGTTAGCTTCACATGTGTATAGCCACAGATTTTCATCTAACTCCAGCCAATATTCTGAAATACAGATAGTTTGTCAAGAGACGTTGCTCAATGGCTACTTACTCAAAACATCTTGATTTTCAACTAAAGTCTTGTATTTCTCTGTTCCCCATCCCTGAGGACCTGCTCTCTAATCTCATTAAGACCTTGAGGTCCCTTTTCTCTAAGCCGCCACTGTTATCTCAACCATTCTTTATATATATATATATATATCCTTTGTTCTAGATCTATTCTGTAACTTCAATAGTTTTTTTTTTTTTTGGCCAGGATCCTTAATGGCTTCTCATTCAATGTCTCTAGTCCTGGTAGAATTGTACATCTCTATATTCTGCAACTATACATAGTTGCAAAGTTTATTAATTCTATACTAATAATTTCTGTTTATGTTTGTCTCTCTCACTGTAACTTGAGACAGTGATACCTTGAGTACATTGAAGCTTATTCTCCTTGGAATCCCTATGCCTATCAGAGTGTCTATAAGGAATGTGCTCAATAAATGTGTATCAAATAATAGGTGTTTCATAAATGTATACAGTGACATCCCTGATGATGCAAGAGGGTGAAGATAAGATCAAGTTTATCACCACTAAAGAAATAACAGTTCAAAAAAAAAGTATGTTAGAATAGTAATGGGTTAACAGTGTAAACTTCATTTGTAAGAGAGTATATAATTCCTCAGTAAATCAAGAAAGCATGAATTGCTTAAGTTCAAACAATGCTTATCCACAAAAAGTATTACCAATAATTTGCTAAAAATATACCTCTCCCTCCAGTCTTTGCTTTATTGAAAAAAGAATGAGCCACCATATGGTGGCTTTTATTATAATCTTATCATCTAGCTAAAATTGAAAATTAGACTAAGTTGTTAGATTCTTACAATTTTTCTAGCTCAAAAAAATACTTGTTAGTGTTTGGTATTTGAGTTGCATTCACATTAAATCTGCATATATCAAAGGGAGACAACATTTTTATGAATTTGAGTTATTCTATCAAAGAAAAAAGGAAGTTCTACAAATAATTTCAAGATTTGTATGGAAATACAAAAAACCTCGAATAGCCAAAGCAATCTTGAGAAAGAAGAACGGAACTGGAGGAATCAACTTGCCGGACTTCAGGCTCTACTACAAGGCCACAGTCATCAAGACAGTATGGTACTGGCACAAAGATAGAAATATAGATCAATGGAACAAAATAGAAAGCCCAGAGATAAATCCACACACCTATGGACACCTTATCTTCGACAAAGGAGGCAAAAATATACAATGGAGTAAAGACAATCTCTTTAACAAGTGGTGCTGGGAAAACTGGTCAACCACTTGTAGAAGAATGAAACTAGATCACTCTCTAACACCACACACAAAAATAAACTCAAAATGGATTAAAGATCTAAATGTAAGACCAGAAACTATAAAACTACTAGAGGAGAACATAGGCAAAACACTTTCCGACATAAATCAAAGCAGGATCCTCTATGATCCTAAAAAAAAAAAAAAGAGTAGATGTTAGGATTGTTTGTCCTTAGGCATCACTGGACACTAGATCTTCAGGGTATAGGCACCCCTGTGTTTTTTAATGTCCATTTTGGGCTACATTTATGATATGAGTCCCTCTAAAATAAGAGGTGTAAGGCAGAACCCCTATGCCAGAACAATAATCTTACTGACACTAGAAATTGTCTTGAATATTGAGTATAGCTTATTAGCATTGGTGATGAGAAGCCATACTCTTTTTGGCTTTACTTCCTTGTCAGCTATAACATCAACAGCCTTTTTCTATATCTTGAATTTCAATCTCCTTTCCATACCTTTGGATTTTATCCCCTCTTATCTTTTTCTCCTCCTGCCAGAAATAAAATTCTGCTTTTCTAGGAACTGTAGCTCCCTACCCCTCATCTATGTTCACAGTATGGACTTTTCTGATGGACCAACCTGAAGTAGTCACCAAAGACAACCTTGGAAAAGATGGGAACCCATAACCATGCTTGGCCATCAGAGTTGCCTTCCCCTGCCACCACAAATGATCATTATTTCAAAGATGGGCACATGGTCCCAGCACGGATAGTTTTTTTTTTTCCTCAGAGGTTGATATGACCTCTGAGATTTCTCTGCTTCAAACATATAAGCTTTAATGGCCATATAAGCCTAGAGACGCTATCAGCTATTATTTCTACAATCTAGACAACAGCTACCTCAGAAAAAACCCACACAGAAGAATAAGACCCAAGAGATTAAGAGGACAACTGATGACGTCATTTGAGCCGTGCTCACCTGCTGTGGATTTTTGAGCTGTATGAACAATTGCATGCTTTTACTTTTGAATTTTTTAAAAAATTACCTAATTCAGGGTAAATTTCTGTCATTTATCTCCAAAATGTTCCAAATAATACAAAGCCTTCCTCCCACCTGGCTCTGTTTTGTTCTTTCATATTCTTCACTTTAGCATTTTCAAGATGACTTTCCCATTCAAGTCTTCATGAGGTTGGGTAAAAGTAAATGCCACTTACAATGAGTTAGTGGTTTTCCCACATAAGGAAACAGTTATTACATCCTCTACTGTATAATTTCTTTGAGATGAGAATCATTATCCTCATGATTATGACTGAATAGATACCTGCTCACAAGGTTTCAGTATCTTGCCCAAGATAGTGGGAAAACTGGAGCAGAGTTTGGAGCCTGGAAGGACTGACTCCAAAGACTAAACTGTCCATCCCTCTTATACTGAATCATCATTTTAAAAAAGACAAAATAAACCAATAAATAGCCCCCTCAAACGATGCATGTTTTATTTTTTTATTTTTTAGATGCCCTAGATCCAGCTGTTTCTTGCCTTTCTCTTCCTGGTTCCAAGATTCTCTTTGCCACCATTTCTCCCAATTACTCCCAACACTTCTTTTTCCTAGTGCTTGAAGACCACCGAGTTAATAACTCATAGTTTTCAGGCTTTCCTTTTAAATGTACTATTTTTAGGATTTTTTGTAATATCCTCAAAACCAAGCATAGTCCCTGGCATGTGGTAGGTGTTCTAGGCCACGGGTCTGTGGATATATGTTGGGGGATTATTTGGGCCACTGATTACTTTTTTTCCTATAAGATAGCTCTTTTCAGTTCGTTCAGTTCAGTTCAGTTCAGTTCAGTTCAGTCGCTCAGTCGTGTCTGACTCTTTGTGACCCCATGAATCGCAGCACGCCAGGCCTCCCTGTCCATCACCAACTCCCGGAGTTCACTTAAACTCATGTCCATCGAGTCGGTGATGCCATCCAGCCATCTCATCCTCGGTCGTCCCCTTCTCCTCCTGCCCCCAATCCCTCCCAGCATCAGGGTCTTTTCCAATGAGTCAACTCTTCACGTGAGGTAGCCAAAGTATTGGAGTTTCAGCTTTAGCATCATTCCTTCCAATGAATACCCAGGGCTGATCTCCTTTAGGGTGGACTGGTTGGATCTCCTTGCAGTCCAAGGGACTCTCAAGAGTCTTTTCCAACTCCACAGTTCAAAATCATAGCTCTTTTAGCATGTCAACTACTATGTTCTCTTTGAGTTTCCTCTCTTTTCAGAGTAAACTTTCTTAGTCCTTTCAGTTCTTTCTGAGACATGTTGCAGTTGAGGCGGTTTTAGGCTTACTGTAGTTTTGTAAGTGGGGCTTCCCTAGTAACTCACCCCATAAAGAAACTGCCTGCAATGCAAAAGACCCCGGTTTGATTCCTGGGTCAGGAAGATCTGCTGGAGAAGGGAAGTAAAAAGATCCAATTCTTCAGGAAGATTAATTTGGTATTCATTTACAGGATGGCTAGAAGGGGAAAGAGGCAGAAAGCCAAAGGTCCAGTAATGTTCTATCACATGAACAAGTTACAAATGTATCATGGCTCTTATCACATATGATATTCATTCATTTGCTGTTCTGCACAGTTAAACTGTAAACTACATGAGAGCAAATACTGTCTTGTTGTTCTACTTTTTGGAAAGTCCAACAAAAAGCACATGATCCCCTACCTGATATTCAGCTTATACATGGACTTTAAAGTCAGACTACTGAGGTTCCAATCCTGAATCAGCCACATATAGGCTCTAAGCCTTGGCAAGCTACCTAATTTTCAAAACTCTGACTTACTTATCTTTAAATGGGGATAATAATCACTTCTTTCTCATATAGTCATTGTGAAGATCAAGCTAGGTAATCCATAGAAAGTGTTTAGCCTAATGAGTGGCACAGATGAAGCACTCAGAAGTGCCTCTTGCCACTGTTGTTGTTATTAACATAGAGGTCCTCAATAAATATTTTTAAATGATTTAGTTATTTGGTTCCAGGCTCTTGCTTTTCCTGTCCCTAAAACTATCCACCCATTCCATTTCCTAACGTCCCCCACATTTAATCAACATATCAGACAGGATGCAACCAATGAAATGTCATGAACACTGGTCACCTCTCTTTAGCATGGTTAGCTTTCTTATCTAATTAGGAGTTAACTCATATTGTGTTTGCCAGACCCCTAGGCTTTCTCTGAGTTTAACCATAAAGAAGGCTGAGTGTTGAAGAATTGATGCTTTCAAACTGTGGTGCTAGAGAAGACTCTTGAGAATCCCTCGTACTGCAAGGAGATCAAACCAGTCAATCCTAAAGGAAACCAATATTGAATATTCATTGAAAGGACTGATGCTGTAGAAGACCCTAATTCTGGGAAAGATTGAGAGCAGGAGGAGAAGGGGGTGACGGAGGATGAGATAGTGGGATGGCATCGCCCACTCAATGGACATGAGCTTGAGCAAACCCTGGGAGACAGTGAAGGACAGAGAAGCCCTGTGAGGCGTAATTCATGGGGTCTCAAAGGGTCAGACACAACTTAGCAACTGAACAGCAACAATGCGGCTTTCTCAAAATATATCATTTATCAACTTGTCCTGGGAAATCTTAGGGTAGAAATGATGGACTCTCCAGGGTAAAATCTAGCATTTCGGGTAACAGCGTCAGCTTCAAAGATGTGGACCTGGGGGCAAGATGGAAAAGACATTGTTTCCTCAGTGACCCAGGGAAGCAAGAAAAATAACTCTAGAATGCAGGCTGGGTGGGGGGAAAGTGAAAGTGTTAGTTCATGTCTGACACTTTGCAACCCAATGGAGTATAGTCTGCCATCTCTCTGCCCATGGAATTCTCCAAGAAAGAATACTGGTGTGGGTAGCCATTCCCTTCTCCAGGCAATCTTTCTTCTCCAGGGGATCTTCCTAATCCAGGGGATCTTCCTGATCCAGGGATTGAACTCAGGTCTCCCGCATGGCAGACAGATTCTGTGCCATCTGATCCACCAGCTGGGGGAGAGCAAAAGTTAAAACTAGAAAGCAGGATAAAGATGACAGTAAGGGCTTTTATGTGTCAGCAAACACCAAGCTGAAGTTATAAAATGGAACTTATTGTGATTCACCCAGACATAGTTTGTATCCAGAGAGCTTTGCATATATCGTCCTAAAGTGTCTTTGTACTCTGAAACGGCTGTAGGGGAGGGGCAGAGCAGGAGAAGTGAACGGGAAAGGATGTGGGATCTAGGGCTTACTCTTTGGAGAAGTGATTCCCTCTTACCTTCTGCATTGGTGGTGGTGGAAATGTACTTAGAGGCCACAGAGCATGATGTTAGAGAGCTGCTTGGGGCGCCTGCGTTATCATATGTTTGCAGAAGATCATGTGTTCACCAGGCGAGATGGACACCACCTGTTTCTGTGCCAATATCCTGACTGAACTGTGGGCACTGAGCAGCAGCCAGAGGGTTATGCTCTGCCTAAACTGTGGTTGTGGGCCTGAGCCCTGCCACTGAACTAAAAGCACTTCTCCACGCCCTTGTTCCTGTTCTTGCTGTGTGGATAGAGCCCACAGCCCCAGAACTAGTGGGCAAACACCAATACCACCTTGATCTGAGGCATATCTGAGACTAAACTAGGAGAGCCTCTTGTCTAGAGAGGGGACTTGATCTTCTTTTGAATAAATCCTACTTCAGGCCTGGGATCTTAAACATGCATGTCATTAGTCGCTCAGTCATGCCTGATTCTGCGAACCTATGGACTATAGCCTGCCAGCCTCCTCTGCCCATGGAATTCTCCAGGCAAGAATGCTGGAGTAGGTTGCTATGCCTTCCTCTAGGAAATCTTCTCAACCCAAGGATCAAACCCAGGTTTCCTGCATTGCATGTGGATTCTTTACCATCTGAGTCACCAGGGAAGCCCTAAATATGCATAATAAATATTTATTTATTTATGGAGTTGATTCTTTGTTTAATGAATTAAAAGATTGCTTGAGACGTAAGAGACTCAGGTTCAATCCTTGGCTCTGGAAGATCCCCTGGAGGGAGGCATGGCAACCCACTCCAATATTCTTGCCTGGAGAATCCCATGGACAGAGGAGCCTGGCAGGCTACTGTCCATAGTCGTACAGAGTCAGGCACAACTGAAGTGACTTAATAAGCATGCAAGCAATATTTAGACCCCTGTTTCCTCTGATCTACTCAAAGGTAAATGTTCCTTTTCTGTCAAACTCAAAACTTGAGAAAATGCCTTAGGGGACCCAGTCTTGTCTCCTGGGCTGCATATAAAAACACTCTAAAAACAGAAAATAAAGTCAGAAAAAAAATTGTCTGATCTCTATTTGACTCTCTCAAAGAACATTTAAGGAAATCCCATTCAGAATCCACATTTCTGGTACAGAGGAAGCATTCCACAAACAGCAATTTTGCTCATGTTTTTATTTATTTATTATTTTATTATTGTTCTGTTTTATAATCCTCTCCACAGAGTTCCACCTCTCCTGGAGCCTTGCTCATGTTTTTATTTATTTATTATTTATTTTATTTATTATTGTTCTGTTTGGTAGCCCTCTCCACAGAGTTCCACCTATACTGGGACTCTGTCCTGGAACCTGAATTCCTTTTGTGAAAGCTCTTATCTGAATCACACAGCAAGTCCTTATCAGCCAGGACCATAGCTTACTTTTTATCAGATTGGCTTCAACCACTTACCAGAGACCAAAGTAGCGGAACTGTGGAACCCAGTGAGTGAAAAGGGTTTTCCTCACCCCCAAAGTGAAGAGCAATCAAAGTGGTGCTTGTAGGAGGTTCAAATTCTCTAGACTAAATGAAGAAAAATTGTTTGAATGAGGCTGTGATGAGAAAACAACAACCCACCCATAGTAGATGGGTTCTTATACATGTGGAGGAAGTAGCCACCTCTAACGTGAATGTAAAAGAAGGTAAATTTGTACAATTTCTTTGTCATTAGGCAAGTAATATAATACAAATGGAGTAATAAGGTTCTATTTCCTTACCTTCTACAAGAAGCACTGAAAAGAAAAGTGTATGTCTCTAGCATTCACTTAAAGAAGCAGTTCGATTATTCAACTATTGAGAAATATACCTTGACAAGAGGCAATCAGTTTACCAATCAAGACAAACTTTTAACACATTAGCTTTTAGGAACATTCCATTCTTTAAATTCTGAATTCTACAGTCACTAAATAGTTTTATGTTCTCTGCTTTGACAACAGTGTGACCTTAGTAAAGGCACTTAAATTTCTGGACATATCTTTAAACATTCAACGAAAAAACTGGACTAGATAATCACTTTATGATTTTCAAGTGCTAAGAGTTTATGTAAATTATTATTATTCATAATTTTATCTCCCGAGTAGAGCAAACTACCAGGAGTCTAGTATAAGCACTAGTTACATCTTAAGATTTATATGCCAACCTCATTTTACTGAACTTTGCTTTATTGTGTTTTGCAAATAGTGCATTTTTCTACAAATCAAAGACTTGTGGAATCCCTGCATGCAGCAAGTTTACCGGCCCCATTGTTCCAACACTATTTTCTTACTTTGGGTCTCTATCACTTTTGGTTATTCTTGCAATATTTCAAACTTTTCCATTATTATTTTATTTGTTTTGGTGACCTGTAATCAGTAATCTTTGATGTTACTATTGCTAAAATATTGTGACTCTCTGAAGGCTCAGATGAAGGTTAGCATTTTTTGGCAATAAAGGATTTTTTAAATTAAGATATGCACATTTTTAAAAAGACAAAATGCTATTTCACATTTAATAGACTACAGTAAGATATAAAAATAACTTTTTATGTGCACTGAAAAAGCAAAAAAACTCTGACTCTCTTTATTGCAATATTTGCTTTATCGTGGTGATCTGAAACTTACAATATCACTGATATATGTGTGTATGTAATATTATCTTTTTCTATTTAACTATGTTGCTACTTCTATTTACCTTTAGTCTAGACTGATTAGCCTACTTCTTTTAGGTTTCCCGGGTGTTGCTAGTGGTAAACAACCCTCCTGCCAATGCAAGAGACATAAGAGACGCATGTTTGATCCCTGGGTAGGGAAGATCCTCTTTAGAAAAACATTATTGCTCACATTGAATATCGTATTATAATTTATGTAGTGCTATCAGGCTAGAAGACAGGCAACAGGGCATAATCATCAACGAGTGTGGGCTCAGGAGCCATGTCACCTGGGTCCGATACCTCCTACACTACCTTCTAGTTGCATGAGCTTGGGACAGTTTCTGTTACCTCAGTGATGTCAACTACACAAAAGAAAGACAAAAGGACCACTTACTTCACAGGACTACTGTGAAGATTAAATAAATTAATACAGGAATGTGCTTCAGACAGACACACAGCCCACAGAAAGCTCTCAGTGACCATTACCCACAATGTTAATTCCCATTATCCCTTCCATTGTTCTTCACAGTACTGAAAAGTCATGTCCAGCGACCCTTTAGAAGAAGCATCTGAAGTTGGACTGATTGCCAAAGGCCACCCAATGCAGAAATGTCTAGTGACGAGAGCAGACCCCACGTACTCTAGTATCCAATCCAGGGATCTCTCTCTACACTGTGCTTCCCGGTGAGACCAAGGACTAGAGTTTGGCCATTGGCTTGTCTGATGAGCTTCACTTCAACAGAATCTGCTCAGTAGGTCAGACAGTACACCCCAGGGCTCCATTAGCAATCTCAGAGCTCTCAGCTTGAAAACCTTTGAACAGGGCTTATAACTCTAGAGTTTTCTGTGCAGGGCACAAACCAGTACATAGACTGCTACCTTTCCTTTCCTTTCACTGGAAGTAATTCATCTCTTCTTTAAGTAGCGGCATCACTTTATCGGCTCCTCTTTCACATGGCATCACTTACTTCCCAGCACATATTATAGAATCTTGCACATGTCTTAGCTCTGCTACGTAGCTCACCCGTTGAGTAAACCACTGCTGCCTTATTCTTTAAATTTTTTTAAATTTCATAAACTATTGCTTTAATTTAATTTAATTTATTTATTTTGTGGCTGCCCTGGATCTTCTTGTACATGTGGGACTTTTTCTAGTTGCAGTGAGTGGGGCTACTCTGTAGTTTCTGTACACAAGCTTCTCTTTGTGGTGGCTTCTCCTTTTGCAGAGCACAGGCTCTAGAGTACATGGGCTTCTGTAGCTGTGGCGCAGGGGTTTAGCTGCTCTGAGGGATATGGAATCTTCCTCGACCAGGGATCGAACTTGTATCTCCTGCACTGGCAGGCAAATTCCTAACCACTGGACCACCAGCAAAGTTCTGCCTTATTCTTTCAAGTAATTAATTAATTAATTAGGCTGCACCAAGTCATAGTTAAGGCAAGCAAAACCCTCCATCCTCACTGAAGCATGCAGGATCTAGTTCCCTAACTAGGAGTGCAGTCTGGGCCCCCTCCCAGAGAAGACAATGGCACCCCACTCCAGTACGCTTGCCTGGAAAATTCCATGGATGGAGGAGCCTGGCAGGCTTCAGTCCATGGGATTGCTAAGAGTCGGACACAACTGAGCGACTTCACTTTCACTTTTCACTTTCATGCATTGGAAAAGGAAACGGCAACCCACTCCAGTGTTCATGCCTGGAGAATCCTAGGGATTGGGGAGTCTGATGGGCTGCTGACTATAGGGTCGCACAGAGTTGGACACGACTGAAGCGACTTAGCAGCAGCAGCAGCAGCTGGACCCCCTGCATCAGGAGCTCAGAGTCTTAACCATTAGACCACAAAGGAGGTCCCATGTTACTGCCTCATTGTTTTTACACCTGGTTCTATACTTTATTACTACCTGTTGATTCGATGGATGGATGAATAAATGAATGTATACTTCAAGGATTGAAGTGTTTGGGACCAGAATCAAACTCTTACAGAGAGACACAATTTAATTCAGCTCAAGTCAATTTTGAGTGGTGAAAATGACCACCTGTAACTTTACCAGATGTTATAGGAGATCCAAAACATATGTCATAGTCTCTTAAAAATTTTTTGGACAGGCGAAGACTTATCTTCCTGAAGAAACTATACCCGAGGAAGAAAAACGGAAATGATATGAAAGTCCTGGCAGTGCTTAAATTAGAAGGTTTCTCCAAAATTTCATTTTAAGTTAGTTGTTGGAAATTTGGAGTACACTTACCCATGAAAACATTGTCATAAATTGTGGTCTGTTTCCAATATTGGTCGCCAACATCTTGCCAAAAAAGTCAAAGATGGAAGCGTCTTCAGAATTTATCTGGTTAAGCCCTTTTATTTTATAGAAGATACAGTGTGACTTTCTCAGGATCACACAGTGAATGAACTAAGACTAGAATCTGAATCTCTTGACTTCCTATTAAGTGTTCATTTCACTAACACTCATTACTAATGATAGAAAAAAACATCATCATGATGGTGCACTGAATTTGTATATTTATCAAACATCCATTATGTGGCAGACACTGCAAATGCTTTTTCACCCAAACTACTACAGACATACATACATACAACAAAGTCTGGAAAATTCTGAAAGAGATGGGAATACCAGACCACCTGACCTGCCTCTTGAGAAACCTATATGCGGGTCAGGAAGCAACAGTTAGAACTAGACATGGAACAGTCTGGTTCTAAATAGGAAAAGGAGTACGTCAAGGCTGTATATTGTCACCTTGCTTATTTAACTTATATGCAGAGTACATCATGAGAAACGCTGGGCTAGAGGAAGCACAAGCTGGAATCAAGATTGCTGGGAGAAATATCAATAACCTCAGATATGCAGATGACACCACCCTTACGGCAGAAAGTGAAGAGGAGCTAAAAAGCCTCTTGATGAAAGTGAAAGAGGAGAGTGAAAAGAGTTGGCTTAAAGCTCAACATTCAGAAAACAAAGATCATGGCATCTGGTCCCATCACTTCATGGGAAATAGATGGGGAAACAGGGAAAACAGTGACAGACGTTATTTGGGGGGCTCCAAAACCACTGCTGGTGGTGACTGCAGCCATGAAATTAAAAGACGCTTACTCCTTGGAAGGAAAGTTATGACCAAACTTGCCGCGGCCAGCACAGTCAAGGAGCAACACCTGTGAGGAGGATGCGAAGGAGAACGCCCGCTTAAGAAAAACAAGAAGACAGAAAGATGGGGTTGAGAGGATCAGACCGCTTTCTCTCCGCATTGTCTGATACCGACTTTATTAGGTGTGCAGTATTTATAGGATAACATGCATAATTTGCAACATTTATTAGGTCATAACTAATCACCAGACCTTCACCACTGTGTACAGAACATAATGCTTAGTTGCTTGAAGTGCGATAAAACTCCGGACATGATAAAACACCGGACATGATAAAACACCGGACATGATAGAACACCGGACACCCCAGAGATACAAAGTCGTAAGCACATTCTGTGGGGTGGCGGGACAGAGAGCTTAGGACACGCCTAGGGCTCTTGCGATAACGCTCGAGCAGCTCCCAAGGACAGAGAGCTTAGGACATGCCTAGGGCTCTTGCGATAACGCTCGAGCAGCTCCCAAGACTTAACCCTTCACGGGTTAGTCCCCCGCACAAACTAGATAGCATATTAAAAAGTAGAGACATTACTTTGCCAACAAAGGTCCATCTAGTCAAAGCTGTGGTTTTTCCAGTAGTCATGTATGCATGTGAGAGTCAGACTATAAAGAAAGCTGACCAGCAAAGAATTGATGCTTTTGAACTGTGGTGTTGGAGAAGACTCTTGAGAGCCCCTTGAACTTTAAGGAGATCAAACCAGTCCATCCTGAAGAAAATCAATCCTGAATATTCATTGGAAGGACTGATGCTGAAGCTGAATCTCCAATATTTTGGCCACCTGATGTGAAGAACTGACTCATTTGAAAAGACCCTGATATTGGGAAAGATTGAGGGCAGGAGGAGAAGGGGATGTCAGAGGATGAGATGGTTGGATGGCATCACTGAATCAATGGACATGAGTTTGAGTAAACTCCAGGAGTTGGCAACAGACAGGAAGGCCTGGCAAGCTGCAGTTCATGGAGTCACAAAGAGTCAGACAAGACTGAGCAACTAACTTGAACTGAACTACAGACACAGGCATCATCCATGACTGCCCCATCTCCTTTCTTTGCTTTCTCTCCTACCTTGTCCTGCTGATTTTACTGCCTAGATATTCCTCAGATCCATCCCCTTTTCCCCATCCCTACCATCACTTTCTTAGTTCAGGCCATCTTATCTCTTATCTGGCTGATTATAGCAGGTTTCTATACAAACTGAACAAGTTGGTGATGGACAGGGAAGCCTGGTGTGCTGCAATTCACGGGGTCTCAAAGAGTCAGGCACGACTGAGCAGCTGAACTGAACTGATACAATCTCCAAAGTGATTTGTCTTCAATATCTTAAAAACAAACCAGATCATCTCACTTCTCTACTCAAAATATTTTCATGTGTCTACATAGCCTATAGGATTAAACTTATGCTCCCTAACTTGTTTTTCGAAGGTCCCCATAGGCTAATTCCTCCCTCCCACCCTCGTCACTCTTTGCTGCCCACTTGGTGCTACCGTTATTCCCACCTGCCATCCTCTGCTTAGACCATGATGTTGTTCCTCCCTGTGCCAGCTCAGGTTCTCCCTTCTGCCTGGATCCTCACCTCCCTGCTCTTCTCACCTGTCTGGTCCTTAGGTACCCATTTCACTGTCTCCGGGTTGCTTCAGACCATCCACTGAGTACAGATTCTTTAACTCCTTACCCAGTGGAGTGTGATAGAAGAAAATCTGAAACAATCCCTCTAGGACCTTATTAAGTGACCAGAGGGTTCTAAAGACTTGAAGTTTCATACGGAAGGTTAATAAACACATGAAAAGAAGTTCAACATTGCTCATCACTAGAGAAATGCAAATCAAAACTACAATGAGATACCACCTCACACCAGTCAGAATGGTCATCACTAAAAAAATCTACAACAATAAAGGCTGGAGGGGATGCAGAAAAAAGGTAACCCTCTTGGACTGTTGGTGGAAATGTAAATTGATACAGCCTGTATTGAAGGCAGTATGGAGATTTCTTAAAAAACTAGAAATAAAACTACCATATGACCCAACAATTCCACTACTGGGCATATGCCCTGAAAAAAACATAATTGAAAAAGACAGACATACCCCAGTGTTAATTGCAGCACTATTTACAATAGCTAGGACATTGAAACAGAGAAGGCAATGGCACCCCATTCCAATACTCTTGCCTGGAAAATCCCATGGATGGAGGAGCCTGGTAGGCTGCAGTCCATGGGGTCGTGAAGAGTTGGACACAACTGAGCGACTTCATTTTTCACTTTTCACTTTCATGCACTGGAGAAGGAAATGGCAACCCACTCCAGTGTTCTTGCCTGGAGAATCCCAGGGATGGGGGAGCCTGGTGGGCTGCTGTCTATGGGGTTGCACAGGGTCGGACACGACTGAAGCGCCTTAGCAGCAGCAGTAGGACATTGAAACAGCCTAGATGTCCATCAACAGATGAATAGATAAAGAAGCTGGTACATATATACATATATACAATGGAATATTACTCAGCCATAAAATGGAATGCATTTGAGTCAGTTCTAATGAGGTGGATGAAACTAGAGCCTATTATACAGAGTGAAGTAAATCAGAAAGAGAAAAAAATATCATCTATCAAAGCATATGTATGGAATCCAGAAGACGGTACTGATGAACCTATTTGCAAGGCAGCAGTGGAGACACAGGCATAGAGAACAGACTTACGGACAGTGGGCATCGGCAGGGAGAAGAAGAAAGTGAAACGAAGGGAGAGACTGGCATGGAAACATATACACTACCATATGTAAAATAGATAGCCAGCGGAAACTTGCTGTATGACTGATGACGCAGGGCTCTGTAACAACCTAGAGGGGTGGGATGGGGTTGGAGGTGGGAGGGAGGTTCAAGGGGGAGGGAACATATGTATACCTTTGGTTGATTTATGCTGACGTTTGGCAGAAACCAATACAATATTGTAAAGCAGTTATCCTTCAATTAAAAATAAACAATTTTTTTAAAGGGTTCAAAAACAGACTTGAAGTCTCCAAGAGCATTGCCTAGGTGAGAAACCTCAAGTGCTGGATTCACTGCATTGACTGCAGAACTGTGAACGGCATCTCGGAGGCAGAGACCAGATTGCACACAGTGATGCCGAATCCCCAGAGAGCAAGGGGCCAGGTTTCTAGATGTGGATGGCCAGCTACCCTTGCGGGAGGACTGTCCCCAGCAGCCACTGCTGGAGTGGCTCTCGAATGCAAGTGCTACTTCCAGGCAGCCTGCTCTCTTGTATCCCAGCCCTGACCTCTCCTCTCTAAACTGATCTCTCAAGATTTAAGACCCTAGCACTTTTCTCTCCTGTGTCTCCCCCAGGTCCTCTTCCCTCTTCTCGCAGATCCTCTCCAACAAGGGATAATTCCATTTTCTTTATTTAATAGGGCATTGGACCCCAACAGGCTCCATACATTTTTAAAAAAACCAGTTTAGGAGGTTATGATCTGGGCCTCCACTGCTACCTGGCAATTTTTCCTGTTCAGTCTTTAAACCCAAAGCGAAGTCGCTCAGTTGTGTCTGACTCTTTGTGACCGTGGACTGTAGCCCACCAGGCTCCTCCGTCCATGGGATTCTCCAGGCAAGAATACTGGAGTGGGTTGCTACTTCCTACTCCAGGGGATCTTCCTGACCCAGGGATTGAACCTAGTCTCCCGCATTGGAGGCAGATGCTTTAACCTCTGAGCCACCAGGGAAGTGTGGCTTTAAACCCAAGGCTGATCATTTTCCCAATCAGGGCAAGAAGGGGTTCATTTTGTGCCACAGTGGTATCTTTCTAGTTAGAAAGAAACTGGTGACATTTATTTACATTCTGCTAAATTTTCTGCTGGGCTTTCCAGGTGATGTTAGTGGTAAAGAACCCACCTGCCTATTCAGGAGACTCGAGATCAATCCCTGGGTCAGGAAGAGCCTCTGGAGGAGAAAGTGGCAACCCATTCCAGTATTCTTGCCTGGAGAATCCCATGGACAGAGGAGTCTGGCAGGTTACAGTCCATAGGGTCACAGAGTCGGACATGACTGAGTGACTAAGCACAAACTTTCTATTAAGCTTTGAGGCTTAGTTCAACATCACCAGAAGCTGACCGGAAGCTACTCTAGCAAGCAGTATTTTCTCTACTCCCCTCCAACTGGGCTGGGTGTTTCTGCTCTACGTCCAGTAATAGGCAGAGCAATATCTCTCATACAGCACTTATCACACACAATGTGTTGCAATTACCTGTTTATATGCCTATCTCTGCCACACATATGAATTCCTGAGAACAGGGGCTATGCCTTATTCATCTTTATATTCTTTATACCAACAAGTGTCCGACACATAGTAATGTGTATGTGTGGGCTCAGTCGTGTCTGACTCTTTGCGACCCCACGGACTATAGCCTACCAGACTCCTCTGTCCGTGGGATTTTCCAGGCAAGAATACTGGAGTGGGTTGTCATTTCCTCCTCCAAGGGATCTTTCCAACCCAAGGACTGAATCCTCACCTATTGTGTCTCCTTCATTGGCCAGCAGATTCTTTACCACTGTGCCACCTGGGAAGCCCCTGACATATATTAGACGCTCAATAAATGATTGCTGTTGTTTCACTGACTTCCTTTGCTAACTGGAGTAAATAAGAGAACTGGCCCCTGCCCTCAAGGAACTTAACTCCAATTTAACATTGATCATTGCTACTATGAAGGATGATTTTTTTCCTGATGGAAGATCTTTTTCTGAGACACCAAGAATTACTATGCAGATGGGACACACATAGAAACATATTTACCTAACCATCAGATCAGCTGACTGGCTGTGACGATTCAGCATCAGCCAGAGGCCTATGATAAGAAGTCTACCAGGAGCCCAGGTATCATACAGTCTCTGCAGGGTTCACATTTTGTGAAAGGGTGTTGAGTGCTCTGACCCAGAGAACAGAGTCAGATACCAAAGGGGGTGTTTAACAGATACTTCTTTCAAAGCAGCTCCAAGTTAAGGAAATATGCTAAAGTCTAGAGAAGAGCTGATGAAAAAAAAATAAATCTAGGAGAGTCTCAGGAACACATGAAAGGTGTTTAGAATAGGAAGTCTTCTGGGAACTTTCACTCTTACAGAGGAGATGAGGCAGGCCCTTGTGCAATAGGCATATAGATATGTTTCTAATCTCTTTTCTCCGAATTGCAAAAATTGGCAGAGAAGCAAGATCTAGTGGTGATGAGGGACTTCCACTAGCAGGACATCTGCTGGAGGTCTCATGCAGAACAGCTGATGAATCCTTGCCTTGCCTTGCTGACAACTTAATCTCTCAGTAGGTAGAAAAAGTAGTGAGAGGGAACTGCTACTCAGGACTTAATTATGACCAGTAAGGAAGATCTGGATCATGATGTATATGTTATAGGATACAGGGAGGAAAGTGCCTATGGCATTTCTGAAAACTAATAATAAATGAGATGGTAGCCTTTTACTATAATCAAGTATGGCAACCATATCAATTCCTTTTGGGAAACAGTGTATGGATAAATTAGATAAAATATTCAGATCACTGTATCCCAGACACCAGGAGAGCAGATTTCTGGAAGTTCAGAGCAAAGGATTGTAATCTCTTGACCCATGATGTAAAATAATAAAGGAGCTCCACTCTTTAATGGTATGGGCACTTCTAAGAAATGAAATTCAAATAACATTACTGTTAGTCATCCTGATAAAAAAAGGAGTAGGCAGCTAACAAAACCCATGGGGCTTCGTAAGGAGTACTTTGATGAGCTCAGATTGAATAAAGCCTTGCACAAAAAGTATAAGGAGTAAAGTGTAAGTTATAATAAATCTAAAAGTGCACACAGTCCTATAAAGACAGTAATATTAATGCCTGATATTTACTGAGGATGTGCTCTGTGACAGGTGCTGTTCTCGGCACTTTACAGATATTGACTCTAGGATCCCTCAGAAGAACATTATGAAGTAGCTGTAAAATTTACCTTGTTTTTACAGACCGCTTAAGGGTCTGAGAAGCAAAGTGGTTAAAGTTATTGACCCAGGATCGAAAAACCAAAAAGTTGGGATTCGAATCCAAGCAAGCTTACTCCAGAGTCAGCACTCTTCACCTCTGTACACTACTTTTATCTACTTCACAACTCTTCTTAGGCCACTGAAGGCAAGGTAAAGAGCAGAATGCATAGGTTTTGGCAAAATGACAATTAGATATGGCTTTTGAAGGGGATGTTCCTGTAATAGGAAGAAAAAGGAAATACTGGACTTAATGGAGGAGACAAAAATGGGAACAGATATCAAAGGAAAGGCAGTCCTATTAAACTCTTATTTTGTTGTCAATTTCCTCCAAAGGGGGGATTTTTTAAGTTGTAAGAGGTATATTGCTGCTGCCGCTGCTAAGTCGCTTCAGTCGTGTCCGACTCTGTGTGACCGCATAGATGGCAGCCCACCAGGCTCCCCTGTCCCTGGGATTCTCCAGGCAAGAACACTGGAGTGGGTTGCCATTTCCTTCTCCAATGCATGAAAGTGAAAAGTGAGAGTGAAGTCGCTCAGTCATGTCTGATTCTTCGCGACCCCATGGACTGCAGCCCTCCAGGCTCCTCCGTTCATGGGATTTTCCAGGCAAGAGTACTGGAGTGGGGTGTCATTGCCATGGTTATAATGTGGAAACCAAAAAAAAAAAAAGAAAGTGGAAAGTTTCTTCCAAAATAATAGCTGTTCTAGGGTTCTGGGGATCTTAGCTGGCCAGAAAAGAGACAAGACTCCTTTGTGATGCGAGGGCTTCCCAGGTGGCGCTAGTGGTAAAGAACCTTCCTGCCAATGCAAAAGATGGAAGAGACGCAGGTTTGATCCCTGGGTTGGGAAGACCCTCTGGAGGAGGGCATGGCAACCCACTGCAGTATTCTTGCCTGGAGAATCCCATGGACAGAGGAGCCCTGCAGGCTATAGTCTCTATGGTCGCATAGAGTTGGACACGACTGAAACGACTTAGCACAAATGCACAGCACACAGGGTGCCCAGGACAGGTGGGGTAAAGGGGTGATAAATCATGGAAGCCGGCACCTTAAAGACCACTCAGTTCAGCTCTTTGTCTCATTTCTCTCCATATAGTTGATTAGGTTATGCTCAGTGCTGGGTAGGATGTTTTGTGGGAAGCATTCATCAACCATTCCATACATGTCCAAAGGAGGAAAAACTAATGGTAAAGAGTAGAAGCTGTGCTGTACGAAGGCCTTCTGGAGGAAACAGGGCCCCTAGGAACTACAGATGTGACCTTTGCATGGTACAGCATCATATGCAAAGTGCTTTCACACACATCACCTTTTTTGATCCCTGTAATATTCTTCACCAGTAGATACTCTTGGCCTATTCAACAGAAATAAGAGGAAACCAACATGCAAATTAGTTTGCACCAAAGGCTCTGCCCACTATCCCAGCTCCCTCATGGTTGTTGTCTTCAACTATCTGAAGGGTCGTCATGTAGAAGAGGGATTGGGTATATTCTGTTAACTATCTGGGATTCAAAGGGGAAGGAATTTCGCAGTAAGATGGCACCTGACCCTGGAAGGTTCAAGTAGAGTTCAGAGATCAGCTCATAAGATGATGCCACTGATTGGAGTTTGGTCTGATACCATAGTGGGCCTCAGACTTAAATTTCATGAACAAAACAACTATAGCAGCAGCAACAATAACAATAATGATCATAAATGGAGGACTGACATAACACTCTTACCATCTGCCTTTATTCTGATTGTTAAAAAAAGGAAACTGAACACCAAGGAGAGAATAACCTACTATTACATTGCATTTTTTGTTTTCACATTTTGCTGTAGACTGGTTAAAAAAAAAAAAATTGTCACAAACTGGCAACAGTCCACAGACCATTATTTGGGAAACATTGGATTAGAGGATTTTTAAGGTTCTTTCTAATTCTAAAAATTGTACTACTCTAAATCATACACTTTGTTACCTAATTACGCCTTTCTTATACTTTAGCTAACATCTTGAAAGCATTCTCAGTGCCAGGCAATGTGTTAAGTTCTTTACATGTCAGTCAATTTAATCCTCCAAATAATCCTGTGCCATTGGTAGTTGCTGATCAACTGTCATTGGAGACGGACTCAGAGAAGTTCTATGACTTATCCCAGGTCACACAGCTGGGAATTCAACTTTGCTCTCTGACTTCATTTCCTCTACTTTCATCAATAGTATTCCATGCTTTTGGAGAAGGCAATGGCACCCCACTCCAGTACTCTTGCCTGGAAAATCCCATGGACAGAGGAGCCTGGTGGGCTGCAGTCCATGGGGTCGCTAAGAGTCGGACACGACTGAGCGACTTCCCTTTCACTTTTTCCTTTCTTACATTAGAGAAGGAAATGGCAACCCACTCCAGTGTTCTTGCCTGGAGAATCCCAGGGACGGGGGAGCCTGGTGGGCTGCCGTCTATGGGGTCACACAGAGTCGGACATGACTGAAGTGACTTAGCAGCAGCAGCAGCATTCCATGCTTTTATTATTAAATATGAACAAAATGGGGCATCCCAGGTGATGCTAGTGAAGGAGCCCACATGCCAATGCCAGAGACATAAGAGACATGGGGTTGATCCCTGGGTTAGGAAGATCCCCTGGAGGAGGGCACAGCAACCCACTGCAATATTCTTGCATGGAGAATCCCATGGACAGAGGAGCCTGGTGAGCCACAGTGCATAGGGTCGCAAAGAGTCAGACATGACTGAGCATGCAAGCCTGCATGAATAAAATATTTCAAATATCTTCCTAGACTCTAAGTTCCTAGATGGCAGGGTGTATACATTTTAGCTTCTGAATCCCATAATTGATGTTAGCACAGTACCTCTACTGCATTCAACAAAATTAGAGTATTTATTAAATAGCTACTGTAGTTCAGCTCAGGGCTTCCTGAGGCACACACAACATCTTTGTTGATTAGTTGATCAGCAAATTAGTATAGGAGGATGTTGACTCTAAGGAATTGGTAAACATACTTCTCATTTCACTTATATGCAACCTGAGTATTCAGATGCACAGGGATCACCAGCAAGGAGAGTCTTTTCTCTGACTTACCAACTGAAAGAAGGAAATGTCCAATGTCCTATTGCTTCTCAGATTCTCTCCTTGTGCCAGAGAGGATAGCAAGGACCCTGTCCTTTATTTCCTATATTTTCTAAGCCACACCAGCTGCCTGTCTTACAGCCAGAAAGACCAAATAAGCTCCCCTCTGTGTCTTTGTGAGCCTCTGCACCAGTAAAAGGCTGTTGTGAAGAACCCACTGTGAGCCAAATAGCGGGGAAAACTGATTCTCCAAGAAAAGGGGCAAGGACTTGGGATTACATGGTGAAGAGGAAAGATTCTAAAGGGACCAAGAGCCTGGTGGTTGACTTCACAACTACATTCATATACTGCCTATGATATGTCCACTGTCCTGAGTGCAGAAGGGGCTTTATTGTATTGCACCACTGGCGGAACAGTAAAAAATCATGTAATCTGCTAAAAACATCCAATCAGTGTAGTTGTTACCTTAGTCTGAGCACAGCAGATGTGACTAAACAGCCTGTACTGGCTTGGGCTGAGGACAGGGGCTCAGGCGAGGCTGCTTGAGCAAGGAGCTGTCCATGCTGCCCGTCTCTAGGCCGCTGATGTGGAGCTGGGTATTCCCGAACCTGTCAGCACTGCCCTTCCCACAACACTGATCCAGGGCTCAGGGACTGTGGGCGGGTGAGAACGAAAGTGAGAAGAGCAAGATCTATCCATGACAACCTGAAGGTGGCAATAATCACATTTACTTGAAAATTGCCTGAGAATGAACTACATGTTCTTGTGCAGATATGCAAATACATGCAAATATATGCAAATAGGAGATCCTCTTAACTCGTTTTTCCATCTGGATGTGGCCTGTTGTGGTGAGGCCAGAGGAAGTGGACTCTAAGTGATGGAGTCTGTCCAGTTCTCCCTGTGGGCCAGGGGCCAGGGGTGTCTGGAGAGGTATATCCTTTGTTCTTCTGGCCACCTTTTTCCTATAGCTAGGATTTAGAATCTGGGGACCTAGCTTGTGATGGATCAATCAATAGATGTACTGATTCAGTATGATCTGATGTGGAGAAGATGGGTTTTGTGTTCTCTGTCCCTTTCCTCATCCCCAGCCCCTCCCAGGCCCAACCTGTTCCAGACCATGATGTCAGTTTCACAATAAACAAGGAAACTTCCACAGCCTTGAGCCTCATCCATCAACTAAAAAACAAGAAGGCAGAGCCTGAGACACTTTAAGGTCCCTCCCAGGAGTTCAGATCTGAACGTCTGGACTCACTGATGGAAAACATAACAAGAGGGCTGTGCTGTGATGACTTACCATCAGCTGGATGCAAGAGAGAAAGAAGCAAGGGCTTTAAAGTTGAAGTCCTTCTGAAACACCGACCTGGGTTCAAATTTTAAGATTTTTTTGGTTCCTAACAACTTATGCTTGAACAGGTTACATAACTTCTGATTAGAAATTTCTACATTCTACCTTTTTGGTACCTAATTTCTGTCCTCTGTACGTGTGTTAATACATACAACAGATATTTAACATTTAAAATGCATACTTGGTGTCCAGTACTGGGCTAGGTTATAGAAATTGGAAAATATGGAAGCCATCAGCTCTGCCCTTAAAACACTTAGTCTAGGAGTGACAGACAGGGACAGAGTGAAGTAACACAGAGTGAAGTAACTATTGTGCCCAAGAGACTTCGGGAGCATGGAACAGGTCCACCTAACTCATAAACCCAGCCTAAGAGCTCGTGGAAGATGATGACAGGTAAGGGGACACCTGAGTCAAGTCTCGAAGAACAATTTTAGGCACTGGCCAGACAAAGGGGAAGTGTGGAGCAGCCCCAGGCGAAGGCACAGGGACTTAAGAGAAGGCAGTTTGCTTTGGGCGAGTTGGGCATTGTGTCTGGAGCTCAGCATGACTGGAGAGGCCGGAGAGGAGGTTCAGGACTGTAGGTGTCATGCTAAGGCTTGGCTTTCCTGTCGGATGATGGGCTCTTCAGAAGGCTGGAAACGTTAGTTCCTCCACTTGCCCCAAGAAGCTGGACCTGCATAACTCCAGCCAATGGCCTACACTGTGGACCAGAGCCAGCAGTACTGCTCGGGTCACTTGCCCTTTGTTTCCTTACTCATTGCCTCTCTTAAGGGAAGGCATGCTTCTTGGGAGCTTCCTATTAAACTGTTTCAGACAGCTTCTGTTAGCCCTTTGGTCACAGGGCTAAGTGGAGACACAAGGAAGGGGTAGAGGGGTGAGTCCCAGCAGTCCAGCTTGTTATGTGTACTATCGCTTTTGTAAAAACTTACATTTTGGTGGAATGGCCCAGAAGGCAATGGACAATTTTCCCAACTGCCTGCAGGGCAAATTTTCTTTAATACTAATTGCAGTGTATTTCCTCCTAGCTGTAACTCATTTTACAGCTTCCACATCTGCCAGTTCATCTTTATGTCAGATCTGTAAGCTAGGCAAGCCAGTGTCATTATCTGCTTTTTCTCAGGTGGGAAAACTATAGTTCAGAAAGCTGGCAAATGACATGTTTAGAATGCCATGATCCTTGTCTCCCAGCTCAATCCAATGCTCTATTCAAACAATGATTTCTCATACATTTTGTATTTTCCCAGGGAATTAAAATGACCCATGGAGTCGCTAATTGATGGCCCAGTTTCCTAGGGAGTTGTCAATTCTGGTTTTTTAAATGTATCTAATTTGAGATGATCTAAAGACATGGCAAGGGGCTTTCCAGGTGGCGAAGTGGCAATGCACCGGTCCATGCAGGAGGTGCATGAAGACATGGCCAGGGGCAAGAGCAATTCGGTAAGCAGTGGCTTAGCTCTAGCACTTCTATTTATTAACGCTCATTCTGGTGAATAACTTTCTAAAATATGTATTTAGGAGTCTCTGCTTTCTTTTCATAGGGCCCCTTCATCTTCATAGAGCCTGTGTCAGAAAATAATTCTTAGGCCAAATGAGGATCTGGAGAGAAGTAGAGCTGAAATGATGAGTTCGGACCACTAGAGGGACCCCAGGCACCAGCTACAATTTTTTTTTTTTTTTTCTGCAGCAATTGATGCCTGGAAAGGTACACACCTCCTGGAAAAATTCAGGTCAGGTGCACATCTGGCTAAGAAGCCCTTCATTGTTCTACAAACCAGGTCTGAAAGAGACCAAAGCACCCCAGCTCTTAGCCAGAGGATTTTAATTCGAGGATGCAAGCAGAGAGATTAAAATCATTCCAAGTGAGCCCCAGTCACCAGAATCAAAGCATTTTAGTCTAGCTCTTTCATTTAACCTATCACCACAGGGTTTTCAGAGTCTCCTGGTCCCAACTATTTGAACTCAGGATATCTTGCCTTAAGTCAAGGGCTGTTGAAAACCTCTCCCCAGGTGGTTCTGTTGCACTGTCAATTTGGGGAAAAGCTGCTGGACTCGTTCTGGATCCATCCCGATCCCTGGAAAATATTCTGACTATTTGTTACTGTCCAGCCTCAGCTTGAGTCCTTTCTGTAACAGTGAAATGCTGACACAGTATCAGTTCTATCCTCTTATGCTCCTCTGTGGCGCCAGTTCTTTTCTCTAGCAGCAGCATTTGTAATTTATCTATGTGCTTAGTGTCTCTGCCTCTCTTATTTGTCTCTGAACTTGACAAAAGCAAGGCTCTCATCTGGTGTGCTCATCACCGTGAAGCGGGAACACAGAGCAGTACAGAGCACACTGTGTGTGTGTGCACCTGTTATTGTTTTACACTGTCAAGAATGCCACACCCCATCCCTGAAATCAGCAGTCCTGTCGTGGAAAGCCGTTCCTAACCTTCAGTCAGAATCAATCTCTGTTATTTCTCCCCATCCTGTGTTTCTAGTTCTAAAGCTACAGCTACATATATGTCTAATGTTCCTCTCAAGGACAACTCTTCAGGTACACAATGACAGCTATGTGTTTTTCTACACTTTTCCAATGTCACTGCCCCGCCCGCACCAATCCGTGTTCTTTTAGCCCCTCTGTATGGAAGAGGCATCGTCTCTGGAGTTGCATCACCTTGGCCGCCCCCTAGGAAGAGCTCTGATTTATTAGTCACTCAACATGTGGTTCCCAGAGCCCTTGATTTCCAGAATGGCCTGTCCTGGCAAGTGAGGCTGGTATATGCCCTCCCTCATCCTGGACACTGTCTCTTAATGCAGTTGAAGTCTGCACTAGCTTTTTGGCTGCTATGCACACTATTGAATCATCTTTAGCCTGTGGCCAAGTGAAACCTCTAAAATCTTTTATTTTTTCCAAAAGAACTTCTGTTGAGCCAGGCTTCTTCCATCCTGCAACTGATTTTTTAAAACACAGGTTTTGCATTAATCTGTTAAATTTTATTTAATTTCTGCAGAATTTTTTTTCTATCTCAGTGACCTCCCCTGCAACTTACTCCTTTCACACTTCCAGAGCTGTCCATAGACCTCCTTCTGTCAATCAATCAAGAATGCAGATTGAGCAGCCCAGTTCTGGGGCCTGAAGGAGTGGATATAGAGGAGAAATATGGTCATATTTTTGAAAGCTTCCATGCTGAGAGTCAAGAGAGTCCACTTCATCCTCACCTCTTTCTTGGGTCACAGAGAGAAAAGGACCAACTGGTTTGTAAATAGCTTTCTTTTCCAATGCTCCACACCCATTCCCTTCTCTTCTGGATGACTGGCCTTCATTGCACTGGCTTCAAGAATCCACCACACCCACTTTGGAAGAGTGTGGAAGGAAAAATGTCCTTTATTTTTGTACCTTCTCTGTATCTGTACATAAAGAACATTCTGGATGTGACAGTGAGACAGAACCACCCATTGACCAGGGGCTTTGGTTTGCTGAGGGTCTGTAGCTGGTGAACAGCAGAATAGATGGAGTTGTGTCTATGTGACTGAGGGCCTTGTGGAACTCCTGTGTGCCCTGGGATCCAGATATATTCAGAGTTATTCTGAAGTGGGCTGGGAAAGCCAGAGAACCAAGAAAGAAAAGGGACGGGGGGAACCAGATGGGTCTGGAGAGATGCTGGTATCCAGAATTGTGTCTGATTCACTCATGTGTCTCTGAGACCTCTCACAGTGTCTTTAACTTAGAAAGCACTCAATACATCCTTAAATGGAATGAATTATACACCCCTAAGTGTATAATGATTATATACTGCTGTATGTTACCAGGGCTTCCCTGGTGGCTCAGATGGTAAAGAATCTGTCTGCAATGCAGCAGACCCAGGTTCTATCCCTGGGTCAGGAAGATCCCTTGGAGGAGGACTTGGCAACCCACTGCAGTGTTCTTGCCTGAAGAATCCCATGGACAGCCGAGCCTAGTGGGCTACAGTCCATGTGGTCGCACAGAGTGACATGACTCAGCAGCTAACAATTTCGCTCCCTTTCATACATAATTATACAACCTTAGGTGCCTTAATGGAGAAAGAAATGGTAATTCATTCCAGTATTCTTGCCCGGAAAATTCCACGGACAGAGGAGCCAGGGGTCTACGGTCCATGGAATAGCAAAGAGTTGGCTACAGCTGAGCAACTGAGCACAAGCACCTTAAAGGGTTAACCTGACAAAGTACCCAGGACTGCAGGGAAGTGCATGCAGGCATGCTGGCCACAGAGGCCGGAACTGGAAAGAAGGACGCAGAGCTCAGAGGGCGGGAAGGCCTAGGGCACAGGGACACCGAAACTGGAACCAAAGAGAAGGGGATAGAACGGAAAAGCAAAATCAGCAGGGGACAGAAATGGCTTCTAGGTCCAAGGAGGGTGCGTGTGCTCCCACTGAGGGTGATGACATGTAAGGAGGTGGCTGGACTCCAAATTCAGTTCCGAGCCAAAGGGAGACTGTCCCTGAGAACTCTGGGGAGTCTCCGGGACTCGCTTCTCTGCAAGAGAAGATGCAGAATGATAGCTCTTACCGGCTGTCTGAGGCCCACAGCTTTGTGGTGTCCACAGCAGCTTTGTCGCAAAGGAAAGCATGCATCGTTCCTCCAACGTGGCTGGGGAGCTGTGGCGAAGACCCCCTCAGCTCCAGCCACCCATAAGTTGACCCAGAAAACAGGTTTCCAGAATTCATACGCTGACAGCCCTCTCAACTCTTCGGCCCCCAAACGGTTTGCACGCTGTGGAAAGTAGAGCCTGCGGGACTGAGGGAGAGGAGTTCCATTTTGAAACAGTTCTTCTGTGCTAATTTCCTTTCTTACTCATTCCTCTTCCCCACGGGACTGTACACCTGCAGAGTGGGGCACCACACTTTATTTTTATACAATTAATTATTTCTCATATCTGAAGTGAAGTGAAGTGAAAGTTACCCAGTCGTGTTCGACTCTGCGACCCCATGGACGATATGGTTCATGGAATTCTCCAAGCCAGAATCCTGGAGTGGGTAGCCTTTTCCTTCTTCAGGGGATCTTCCCAACCCATGGATCCAACCCAGGTCTCCTACATTGCAGGCAGATTCTTTACCAACTGAGCTATCAGGGCAATCGTTTCTCACAATATGTTTATGAGCTCTATGTTCCAGTCACAAGGCAGGGAAAGTTCTTGCTCTCTTGGTGCTTGTTTTTCTAGTGGGGGGAAGGGTAGATCGTCAACAAGCTGGTAAGCAAACCAATAGAGAGACAAGACCATTTCAGTGTGTGGTACATGGCACCATGCTGGAAACATCCTAGATGAACTGGTGGGGAATCACTGGGTGCATGAGGTGGCTGGGGGCTACAGTCCACTGGATGTCAGGGAAGGTCATTCTTGGAGGAGATGAGATTTGCATCGAGATCTCAAGGATGAGAAAGTCTCAGTCACAGAAAGAGCACAGGAAAGAGAGTCATGGGCAGAAGAGACGGCAAATATGAAGACACTTAGTGGAAATGGGACTTGCCCGTTCAGAGAACAGACAGTGCCCTAGGCCATGGGCCTCCAGCTTAATGAGCGTGGAGGAGCTGATGGAAGTCCCTATAGGTAGAGGGAAGGCATGTGAGTTTAGCTCTGAGTACAGTGCGGGAGAACTAAACACCAAATTTGGGATGGAATATTCTATTTTCCTGAAGAGAGATTTCACAATTTTCACCAGATTTTCCAAGACACCTGCAACGTTCCTCCTCCATACATTAATAATGCATGACATAGAGGGAGAAAACCCAAGCCCTTCAAACACATGCAGTTTGGAGTCACATGCGGTGTATTCTTCTAGGAGGTGGAGAACTACTCAGGAAAAAAAAAAAAAACTCTTGAAGAGGGCAAGGGTGAAATTTGGGACATTATCTGTGAAATCTTAGGGAATAAGCAACTTCGATCCCTGGGTCAGGAAGATCCCCTGGAGGAGGGCATAGCAACCCACTCCAGTATTCTTGCCTGGAGAATCCCATGGACATCGGAGCCTGGTGAGCTATAGTCCATGGGATCGCAAAGAGTCGGACACAACTGACTACCACTTCCAAATGGGGTAGGAACGTACCTCCAAATGTGGGAAGAAATGGCAGTTTGGGGAGTGCCGGAGATCTCCTGGAAGACAACAAGTTTGCACACAACTGGACAATGAATCAGAGATATTTGAGAATTACCCGGACTTCTTCCTCTCTTTTCCATACCTGTGTCTACAAGGTCTCCAAAAGTCTAAGGGTGACATAAAAATGACTAAAACCACCCTAAAACTATGCCTCAAATTTCCCTAAATCAATTTTTTCAAGAGCCTTTTTCCCCTGGTGATTCTCTCTTCCCTTCACCAAATAGCTGTACGAAGGATGAAAGCTGACACGCATTTTGGCCGAATGGGTTTCTAACCTCCCCCTGCCATCCCCTGAATGCCCCAAGTCCCTCCTGCCCCAATCACCTAGAAGACGTGCAGAGATGATTTGGAAGGACTCGGACTTGTTAATTAACCCAAACAGTCACATTCGTCTGCAAGGTGCATTCTTGTTAATTAAAACTGCGATTCTCCTTGTGCCCAGACGGCGGGCTGCTGTTGTCAGAATAATTAGGTAGCATACGATGGTTTTCATGCAAATCCCTGACAATTAGAGCTGGCAATGAATTGAGTTTGAAATCCCAGTGAAGTTTTCAATCAGAATTCCTCTGAGGACTCTTTCTTGAGGAAAGTAATGATGGGGCTATGGTTTCAGGGAAATAGGATGTAAGGACCAGGTATTTGCTTCTGAAATCCTATGGGAGGGGCTTCAGTTTGAAATCAATGAACTATGGGCAGCAATGTGATCTTCCATCTTCCCTTAAGAAATAAGTCTCTCTCCATAAAGAAGTAATGCAGAGCAACCCTCCCTAGGGTATGTATATGTTCCCAAGAGCTTGCTTTCTGGCTGTCTTCTTCCTGAGAGGATTTTTTTCTTTAGCCAGAGGCCCAATAATTCATACAGAGCTAAAGTCCCTGCCATCCCTGAGATTAAATTCTTAAGGGTTCAAAGGAAATAGCAGGTGTATTCCTGAAGGGTTACAGAAAAGACGCCTGAGTCAGAGCAGTTTGGAAGTGGTTGGTGGTGTGCAGTGGGTTAAATGGACTGGGATAACAGGACCCCCAGGAAAGCCTTATAGAAATGATGAAGGCCAGGGCTAGACTTACAGAATAGCTACCTGAATGCAATGGTGATAACACAGGGAAAGGCCAGCACCCAGGAGAACTGGGGCAAAGCAGAGGGGACGGAACAGGAAGGCGAAAGTTGTGGGGACACATCTCCAACCAATCCTTTCCTCTTATCAGCTCCAGGCTTCTGCCTCGGCCTTTCCTTTGTGAGAGATGTAAGAGGGGCAGAGTATCTGAGGGTCTCTCTACCCAGGCTGAGCAAGGAGGGATCTCTGCCTGGAGGCATGGCTGAAGGGGTAGGTAGATAAGACAACCCAAATGGTCTTAAATTAAGCCTCCTTTGCATGAGGTTGGCACTGGAAGATTTGGCAAGTTGAAAATGCCCTCTCCTCCCCCTTAACTAGGTCAGCGTCCAAATCCAGTAGCTTATAAGGGAGTTGGCCAGTACCTGAAGGATTGAGAGAGTGGTCAGGTGCTGGAGGGTACAATTTATGAGAATAGGCTGGGAAGGGAATTACAGCAAAGAAAACACTGGGATACATTCATAAACTATGACTGGAGATCTTAGCATAATTTAGGTTTGTAATTTCTCTCTATTTTCTCTGCCTTTCTTTCTGTTTCAGTATGTCTCCCGCATCTCAATTGGTCCCTAAATCCCACCTTTCCATTTAGGATGCACCAATCAGCAGCTAATCTGGTGGTTGCTAAGAGACGGGAGGTGGGGGGTTGAGAGGATTTGTCACTGCACCCACCCAGGAAAATTCCTCCTGCCTTTCAAGTCGCCTGCCAAGGATCCTGTAACTCATCTCTGCCCTTCTCCTGCATTCTCCTACTTATCTCCAAAGTCCAAAGAGTCAAGCAGAAATGATTTAGGGGGAGAAACCACATACAGCCCATCTTTGAAAAATTCAGGGCTTCCCTGGTGGCTCAGAAGGTAAAGCATCTGCCTGTAATGCAAGAGACCTGCGTTTGATCCCTGGGTTGGGAAGATCTCCTGGAGAAGGGAATGGGAACCCACTCCAGTATTCTTGCCTGGAGAATTCCATGGACAGAGGAGCCTGGTGGGCTACAGTCCATGGGATCTCAAAGAGTTGGACACGACTGAGTGACTAACGCAACAACATCCCTAGATTCAGATAGATGTAAGGTACCTTCTCAAGTCTCCCCAGTGCTTAATTGGGTTGCCGGGAGAGACATATTTTTTGTGTGGCCTCTAGGGTACAGGATGAGTTTGTTGGTGCCATTAGAATTGGTTTCTCTTGCGCTTCCCTGGTGGTTCAGAGGCAAAGAATCTGCCTGCCCATGCAGGAGAAATGGGTTCGATCCCTGGTCTGGGAAGATCCCACATGCTGTGGACCAACTAAGCCTGTGTGCCACAACTATCTAGTCTGTGCTCTGGGGCCCGGGAACCGCAACTGCTGAACCCCAAGCACCCTAGAGCCTGTGCTCCACAACAAGAGACCCTGCCTCAATGAGAAACCTGCGCACTGCAACCAGAGAGTAGCCCCCACCCACCACGGTAGAGAAAAGCCCAAGCAGCAGCAAAGACCCAGCACAGCCAAAAATAAACAAATAAATACAATGACAAAAAAGAGGCTGTCCCCCTTATGGAGAGGGGCTTATGCATGGTCCTTCCTATCATCACCTAAACTTGACTGAGAAAAAGCCTCCAGGATGATGACGAAGCATCCAGACAATCAGGGAGGATATGTGGGGAAGAGGTCCCCAGGGCAAAGGGGTATGGTGGGGAAAGCAGAAGGATATATTTGTGGGGGAAAAAATGACTTATTTTGAGAGCTAAAAGGTATTAGAAGGGAAATCTGGGGGATTCCAAGCAGATGGCCCAGCCACATCAGGCCTTTCCTTATCTTATGCTTCACGGTAAAGAAAACTCATTTGAGTTAGGAGTGAGTTACAAATCCTGATTCCATACCCTGAGAACAAGGATGGAGAGCAGAATGAGGTGGAGGGGGAGGCCCGAGAGAAAGAGAGAGCAGAACACTCGCACAGGAGTATGCAAGTCAAACTCTGATAGAGAGGCACGTATACACAGAGGCATCTGTCACTACTCCGTTGTGTCCGACTCTGTGCAATCCCATAGACTGTAGTCTACCAAGCTCCTCTGTCCGTGGGATTCTCCAGGCAAGAATACTGGAGTGGGTAGCCATTCCCTTCTCCAGGGAGTCTTCTCGACCCAGGAATCGAACCCAGGCAGATTCTGTACCATCTGAGACGCCAGGGAAGCCCATCGGTTATTACACGCATGCATCTAATATGGACATGGGTTCTAACAGATTTAGACAGACAGATGCACACACACATGGGGATTAGGACTACGCTGAGCAATAAGCCTCAGAGAGATGACTCCTGGGAAGTGGCTTTAGAATTATCTTGCTAGGTTCCCTGAGCTAAGTAAGGTCCTCCGGGATGCTTCTCTCCTTCACTCCTCCCCCACCACCACCCTGATCCCTAAGCAAAGCCAACAGGAAGACAGAAGGCATATAGAAGGCAGAGAGGAATGCTGGACAGGCCAGGCAGAGAGGACTTATGCTCTCAGTTCATCTTCACTCTTCTCTGTCTCTCTCACTGCAGCAGTATCTCTTCTTTATTTACTAGCTAAGCCATCTCTTCTACCTTTTTTTTTTTTTTTTTAAGGTTTAGCTGCTCTCTTCAAATTCTGGTCCCCCTGCTCTTTCCCTTTGAGATGGCAGTAACCCCACACCTCAAGAGAACATCTGTGTGCCCTGAGGATGTTTGCACATCATTCACTTTCTCCCCAGGCCAGCCAGAGAAGCAGACGCTGACAGCAAGGTCTGGTGTGAAATGTCTCTCTCTCTCCATTCTCCTCCTTCTCCTTTACGTCCCCAGACAAAATAAGAAACCACCAGCTTCATAAAAAAAAAACAAAAACAAAACAGCGTAGACTTTAATTCAGGTTGACAGGTGGGCAGAGAGCTAGGATTTGCCTCCAAGGGTGTCCAGATGAGATGCCTGTGTTGTAGGCAGAGGCAGGGAGGGTGGGGAGGTGTGAGTGGCCTTGTAGCAGACCCAGGCAAGGAGCAGGGGTGTAGCCACACAATGCAATATTGCCAGGGCTTCTGCCACATCCAGCAGCATGTCCAGGGCCTGCTGGATGGGACATGTTGACAGCACTATGGCCCTGGACCTCACTAGGGAGTCCAATCCCAGAGCCATGCACTGAGGCCACCAAAAAATGAACCAGACCCACAAGCCATCAACCCATGGGCCTGGTGCCCTGCCCAGCGCCATCTTCAGCCACTTGGTTCCCAACAAACCCAGTGGCAACAAGACAAAGATGACAAAGCAGGCTGCAGTGTGTATGTACCGCAACATTTCCCACTCCCCGCTGAAGGTCAAGGTGCAGAGTCCTTGGGAAGTGTCACTGCCCAGCATGACCGGCAGTGACAGGAGGGCAGCCACTCCCCAAAGTCCCACAGTGATCCCCAGCCTGAGGCCCGGGACTAGGCCTGCACTCAGCTGGGCGCCCAGGCAGGCATGGTACCCTATCAGCAGAGCTTGAGCGAAGGCTGAGCCATAGGCGACCAAGTGAGCCAGGTGGCACAGGGAGGTGACGAGAGCCCCACTGAGCCCCCGTGCCAGGATGGGCACCACGATGCTGAAGAGGGCACTGCCCACGGCCAGCTGCACCAGGGTAGGCCTGTCCTGGTAGAGCTGCCAGCGGAACAGAGGTCTGAGAAGCGCATAGAGGACGGTCCCACTAGCCAGGATGCCCAGGACGCTGACGAGGATGAAGAAGGGCAGTGAGGAGGAGTCGAGCAGCGGGCAGGAGTGGCAGGGTGCAGCTGCTTCCACGTCGGCCTCATTATAGTCTGGATAGTAGTCCTCTGGAAACTCATTCCAAATATCCTCTTTAAAGGCCAACTTGGTGGAGTTGTCATCAGCCACCTGGAGGACATCCCCAAAGAGACAATCAGAGCTTCCAGCTACCCCTCTGAAAGGGATCCTGGGAGCCGAGGGCAGGAGGTAGGGAGAGAAGGGCAGCCGGAAAGGGTGGGCTGCAAGAGCGGGGTGCAGGGGAGAGGGTAGGAGAGGACAGGACTGAGCAACTCAGGAGCCAAGAGTCACAGGAAAGCAAGGCACGGGGAGTGGGCAGGCCCGGGAGAGAGGAGCAGGTCTGGATGAAACTGACAGAGAGAATGAGGAGGCAAAGAATGGGGGACCCTGGACACGGGAAGAAGAAGGGGACAAGGAAACGAGGGAAGGGACAAGAGATGAGAGAAGGAGCGAGGTGTAAGACCCGAGGGGCGGACAGAAGGGGTGGTAGCAGGCAGAGAGGCAGGGGCTGTGGGCTCAGCCCCGCACTCACCGGGTAAAGACAGTTCCCCATGGCGCTGCTGGGTGCAGGGCGGCAGAGAGATGGGCTGGGGTAGTTCTGTCAGTGGCTGTGGTTCCAAGATAAGCGCCAGGGACTAATGAAGGCCATCAGCTCTGGGCAGGGCCATGGGGCGGGCAGTGCATTCAGGAAGTGTTTACCCCACGCCCACCGCCTGTCTGAGCCCCAGAACCGCTTAGGGCACTGACCCTGGGGGCTTCCTGTTTTGAGATTGGAGTCCGTTGGTGAGGACCCACACTCCGGAAAGGAAAAAGGTGGGGACCAGAAAGGGGGTGTTTTTCCAGCACAAAGGGATTTTTCAAGCACAAGGAAGGAAGAGGGGGCCAGAGGTGAAGTGTGAGACGGTGATAAAAGACGTGCTGGGAAATTGGAGGGAAAGGGCAGCTGATGGCTCTCACTGTTTCTCCATCCCCTTGAACTTGATCCAAGGAAAGATAGTTCAAAAGTGACGCGTTTGTGGGAGGGGGTGTTCGCGGTGCTTGTGGCGGGACCCATGTGATGCCGGCAGCCTGAGCGGTATGTGTTTGGGAGAGGCTCCTTGTGCATCATTCGTGGTGGAGGGATGTACTCATCTTTATGCGTGGCTGTGTGTTGCGTGTCATATCTGAGTGCGAGGTTTGGGGCTGAGTGCTAGGTGTCTGGGAGTGTGTGCTCCTCTCTGGGTCTGGGTGTTTTGGTGTGAGAGGAGGGAAGGCTGGGGGGCAGCTGTTGAGGGTGTATAATGAAGCTGCTTCAGGGAGCAATTGGGCATTTGCCCAGCCACCTATGGGCACAGTAAAAGCATCTTCCATTCCAAGAGGAACACAGGATGTGACAAGTTAAAGCAGGCTCTGGGGGACAATGGGATAGCATACTTTAAAATGGGACTGGTGCCTGTGGGGCAATCTCGATTCACATTTCTGTTGGGGGATATAAAAGTCCTGGAGATGCTACACTGTCCTGGCATCTTAGCAAGAGGTAAAGTTTCTTGTGGTGGGGAGAGCTATTTCTCTCCAGCAGCCTGCAGGAGGATCCCCTAAATGGACATGTCTGCTTTCTGGCGTGCCGTCCCCTCAGCACCCCGTTTCTCACATGACTTCTGATCTTCTGCCCCCCACCCGCCCCTACCCTGCATTTTATTTCCTCACTGGGGGACGCTTAGTCTGGGCATGGGGAAAGGTGACTCATAGAGCATCCGAGTTGGAACGATACAGAGGGTTAGTCAGGTGATGCTACTTCATTTGTCCAAGAAGGCGCTGGGTGTCATAGCGCTAATTCTGCCAAGTCCTCTTCCCCGCACACTCAGGGGTGGCTGGAGGTGACGCAGAGGCGCAGAGGAATGGTCACCTTGCCGGGATGGTCTCCTTTCTCCCGGGACACTAGCTTCAGCTTCAGGTTCAACATGAAGGGGATTGAAAAGGGAGTTTGGGGGTCTGTTGAAGCGATCCTGGAATGGTGTTGGAGGTCTCCTTGTTTTCCAGCACGGCCTGGCAGAGGGCAGTGGGGAGCAGTCAGGTACCCCACCCAACACTGGAATGTAAGGACCTGGCCAAAGGGCACGAAGGAACGCTCTTCTCTCCCACAGAAGAGTTCTGTCATTTCCATACAAGACGCCCTGGAGAGAGCGGCCTGGCAAGGCACACACCACCCCTGGAGACAGCAGGTGCAGAACAGCCCTTAAACACACACATCCCAACAGGAGCAAGAGTGGCAAGAAGGAGGCAGCCGGAGGACACGGATAATCCAGATATATTGAGGGTGGCCCCTCTGAGATCAGCACAGGAGAGTTAGAAAGATTATAAAGATACACGGTGCCTCCCTGCTCCCTGCCCCGCCCCCACCCCCAGACAGACACACACAGCACGTCGGCC
>SJYT01051902.1:202294-298402 GCA_006410635.1 Cephalophus harveyi | reverse complement strand
CCCCCGGTACAAATATGGCTTCTGTGTAATATGGACAGAGTGGTTCAGCTCAAAGAGGAAAAGTCATTTTCCCAAAAGCGGGTGCTGGGAGGCAGGGAGCCCACAGGCCTGGGGCCCTAGGCTGCCTTGCTGCTGCAAGAGGAGGGGGCCCAGGGCCCTAACCAACGGCTGGAAGATTCACGACAGTATTACCTGAACTGAAGGGGGTGGGCAGACCTGCTGGCTGCAGCTGCCCCCACTTTGCACGCCTCTGGGCTGTCAGGACAGCAGGACATGCTGGAGGAGGGTGAGAGGGGTGCCAAGGGGCACCCTGGGTCTGAGGCGGGGCGGCCGGCAGGCGAGGAGGGCGCGTGGCCTCGTTTCCATGGCAACCGGCTTGGCCACAAGGAAGACAGAAAATCAAAAGCAGGGATGGAATGGAGATGGGAAGGAGACAGGCGGTTTTGCTCCTAGCCCTCAACACACCAGGTACAGATTATGGGGACAAGAAGTGACAGCGGTCATTCCAGGGTCAGTGCCAGCGGGAGGCCTGAGGGATGCATAGCAAAGGCTTTGGCACTGACTCCGTGGCTCCGAGAGGGGGAAATGGAGGCAGAGGTTGAACGCCCTGTGTTTCAGGGAGAGATGAGATGGACGACTGAGCAAAAACACACCCTGGGACTGTTTTCTCCACAACAGATGGGTGCTGGGGAAATGGAAATACCAGGAGGGAGCAACATCCCAGGTGAGGTGCACAGCCTGCCTAGGACTGTCAGCTCCCACAGCCCTCCTCCACATGCCCCCCAGCCCCCCACCTGCCCAGGAGCCCCTCTGCCTCTCACTCCCATACACATGTGCACAAACCCACGGACACACACAGACGCACACATTACTACTCCCTTCGGGCAGGAAACAGCTCAGTAGATGTGTATAAGAGACAGGGATTGAAAAGGGAGTTTGGGGGTCTGTTGAAGCGATCCTGGAATGGTGTTGGAGGTCTCCTTGTTTTCCAGCACGGCCTGGCAGAGGGCAGTGGGGAGCAGTCAGGTACCCCACCCAACACTGGAATGTAAGGACCTGGCCAAAGGGCACGAAGGAACGCTCTTCTCTCCCACAGAAGAGTTCTGTCATTTCCATACAAGACGCCCTGGAGAGAGCGGCCTGGCAAGGCACACACCACCCCTGGAGACAGCAGGTGCAGAACAGCCCTTAAACACACACATCCCAACAGGAGCAAGAGTGGCAAGAAGGAGGCAGCCGGAGGACACGGATAATCCAGATATATTGAGGGTGGCCCCTCTGAGATCAGCACAGGAGAGTTAGAAAGATTATAAAGATACACGGTGCCTCCCTGCTCAAGGGCAGCACGAGACAGGGAGGCGAAGTTGCTGAGCAGTGCCTAAGACGAGTGGTTGCCGTGCAACAGTCCAGGGCTCCAGTGAGAGAGAGTCAGGGGGCCCCGGGCGGGGAAGCAGATGCAGTTTAGGGCCCAGAGCAGCACTCCCCCGCAGCTGCTGGAGCAAGGAGGGGCAGCCTTGCTTTGCTATCCCCCCAAGGGTGGCTCCTGGGAAAAGGGCCTGGCTTCATTCACCATAGGGGCCTGGTGGTGGGGCGCGGGCCATCTCTGCCATCCTTTCTCTCCAAATCTGCCCTTCCTGCAGGGACCCGCGTCCTCCCACGTGGGGAAGCCCTGGGCCCCCATGGGGCTGCATGCCACCTGAAGGTCACATCTCCTGGGCTGCCCCCATTCCCTCCTTTCCTGTTAGGGTGGGGAAGGGGTGTCACGTGGTACCTTCTCTGTGCAGAACTCCAGGTGTGCGACTTACAGAAGAAAAGCCACCTCCTGCCTCCTGCTCACAACCTCCCCAACCCCGGAGAAATCCAGGAAGAGGCCCTTATGATGGAGGGCTGGTGAGAGCCCCCCACTAAACTGACCCAGCTCCTTCCTGCCCTAACCCTCTCCTCCTCCTCCTCCTAACACTCCAGGTTTTCTGTTTGTGTTTTTTTTTTTTTTTTGCTTTCCTCACCCCAGGGCCCCTGCCCCTCCAGCCTGGAAACAGATTTGATTTGGGATTGTTACAAAAATAATAATAACCCAAACGCAGAGAAGCCACGGAAAGGGCTGAGGGCAACCCTCCCTCCCCACCCGCAGTCCTTGGGGTTCACAGGCACATCCCTGCTGGCTTCTAAGGCCTAGTGTAAGGACAGAGCTGGCTGAATAGCCTGTTAGGGTTGGGTTTCCTCCTTATTTGTGAGGCTGGATGACAAAGTATTATTGTTTTGTGTGGCCTCTTGTCCCACTCAGTCTCTCAGGATGTCACATGAATTGTTTGTCAGAGAAATCTTGCCAGGTTCCATAACCTGTAAGCCACACCTGTTGAAGCTACGAGAATGCTTTCTGATGTGGACCTGCAGAATCATGGTACAGTCATAGTGTTCACAAGCTGCAAGGGGTTGTCTGGAAAATGAAGAAATCACTTTACGCCAAAATCTGTACCAACTCAAGGCCAGCTGAATTTTTCTCAGGCCACTGCTCATAACCATGTGCCTTCTTTTAAAGGCAGGAGCCCCTTCCTGAGCCCAGTCTCTGCTCAGTGAGGGAACTGTCTACACAGTCAGCTGAGTGTCTGCTTGCTGGGCACTGTTCGAGGGAAGAGGGCCAGAAACAGCAAGAAGGCCCAGACCTGCTGGTGGGGGAACAGATGTGACATAATGCAAACGAGTAACAGCACAGAGTGGACCACTGTGCGAGAGGCAAGGTTCTGCAGTAGGACACAGACCACCTGCACCCGTCACCTGGGCTGGGGAGGTGTCATGCCTTAGAGTGCTGATTCCTGGGCCTCGCTCTCAGTCCTCTGAATCAGATGCTCTGGGGCCGAGCCACGGAATCTGTGTGTTAACCAACCAGGTGCGGGCTGAAGGTGGATGCACCCACATCGAGATGAATGATTACACTTGTTATGCTTATTCCAGGCGAGGCTTGCACTACTTTGAGAACTGAGTAGAAGCTCAGGTAGCCCAGGTGAGGCAATTGCCTGCTGGGCTCCTAGCTCTTGTGCAGTTTGCTTGCTCTTTTTCATACCAAGCTCAGCAGCCTGCACCACGTGCTTTCTGTAAGCCGAGTCAAGTGACTTTGGGTGGCTTACTGCCTTTCTGGGAATTACATTTAACACTAGACTTAAGCTACATCATTCCTGTCTCTCCAGGTACGCCGAGACCCACCGGGTGTATGCTATCGTGTTAGTGGCTGCGTACACATCTGACCTGGGGGATGCGAACGAGTGTGCCAGCGGTAAGTCTGAAGGCAGAGACCCTGGGGAGAGCCCCTCCAGTAGTCAAGGGGCTCCATGATAAAACAGCGCTGTCTTCTGACAGGCTAACAAGACATCTAATCGCACATGAGAAATACTCACCACCCATCTTTAGATAGAAGGTAGGCACTTAGAGCGGTGGACCAGCTTGTAATCCACAATCTAGAACTGAGCCCCCGAACCACACTCTCCCTCTTCACCAGTAGCCATGGTATCAGGCCCTACAGATCGGCAAACTCACAGTGGGGTTCGGATTCTTCATGTCCCTGCTATGATCTTCACTAGAGCAGCTAGGGTGAAAATGGTCCACGGCACTGAGAGGCTCGGTGTTTTTCTCACAGGCTACTTCAGCCGGCCCTGGCAGTGGGAGAAGATCAAAGCCAATTGCCCTCACATTGTGCAGTTTGGCTCCACTGATGACCCTTTCCTTCCTTGGAAGGAACAACAAGAAGTGGCCGACAGGCTGGAAGCCAAATTCTACAAATTCACTGACCGCGGCCATTTCCAGAACACGGAGTTTCATGAACTGGTTAGTGTAGTCGGGTCCATGCTGAAAGTACCAGCGTAGACAGGATGGTTCCTGCTGTCTGCGTAACAACATGGGAGGAGGGCAACTATCAGATTAATAGTCAACAATCTCTATTATCATGTGAATACTGACATAAAACAGATCCAATTAAGGCCCAAAATGCCTAAAAAAACACATTTCAATTTTCAAACAGCATTTTCGTTCTCAACAGAATCTGCATCTCCTCAAATTGCTATGACCTAAAATATTCTTTTTCCCACTTGGTAAGGGACAGGGGACAGGTTAACCACCCTCACCTGTCCAAAGTGAGTAAGGCAGAAACAGAACCTAGGTTTCCTGACCCCCTAGTTCAGATTAAAACAGGTTTCATGTTACATTGAAGGAGCTGCACTGCTCTCTGACATAAAACTTTTCTGTTTTCGGGGAAAGAAAACATGACTAAAAGTCCAGAGTGTTGGTGAAGAGCTCTGAACGCTCTTCAGTTGGGAGCTGACCCCAGATGTTCACCCAGACCAAGTCCTTCCCCTTTGACACCTGACCCCTCATCCTCAAACATGTCGAGAGGGACACACGAGGAGGTGGAGGCAGGGGCGTGCAGGGGCAGGTGGTGAACATGAGAAGGGCCGACTGGATCGGCGAGGATCAGGCCAGACCGCTGAGGGCACCCGGGCAACGAACAGGGAGAACTGGGCCCTGTCGCCATGTGGGAATTTGCCAAGATATTGCCAATCTCTCTGATTTTTCAAGAAAAACAAATTTATACAGGGGGTTTTAAATTTAGGGACTATTGTGTGTGTATGTGTGTATATATATATATATAATCCATACGTACATGAATTATGTTCAGTCCACAGACATACGGGTTATGTTAGTTGGCAACTACAGGGTAAATAAATTTACAAACATTGTGAGACACAAAGTCCAGGCCATCCCTGTGTGACCTCTGCCTTAGGTAGTCACTTAGCCAGGTGCTGTAAATGGTTCTCTGGAAAGCCTGAGAAAAGCCCGAGAAACAGACATCATGTCAAAGGACAAAGTCATGGGAACAATTTGGATTCTGTTAGTCTTAAATATTTTAAAAAATGATCTTTCCATACCTCGAGTTTTGCTCTGTAGAGTGCTCCACCTTTCAGTCTCCATGGGCCTTGAGATCTCTTTTAGCATCATTCCATGATTTTCCTTCTAATCACACTCCCTCAAAAAACCCTTTCTCATTTTCCAATGTTTTTTGGCTATGATGATCCCTAAGATTTGCCTCAAACACTTTCCAGTAAATTCACACCTGACATTTGCTTCAGTAATGCAAATTCCCACTATTTACACCTCCTGAAGATTCAAAGGTGTCATTTGAAGCTGAAGAGTCTTGATTTCTAAATGTGCTTTTAAAAAGTCAGGAGACAAGTCGTTAAGCTTTCAGCAGTAACTACCTTAGGGGGCTGGGGATCTTGGTAGGTATGGTGTGGTGGTCATCTCGTTTACTTTCTACAGCCGGGGAAGTTCTGAGTTTGCTGCGCTGAATGTGTCTTTTATAACTAAAAATAAATCTGATGAGTTAGTGAAAAGCAAAGCAGATAAATCAGTTGAATAATTTTCTTGAGAGAGGTTGTTTAGCACTGATATGGCCAAGCCTGTAATCAAAGTTTGACTCTGTTTGAATTATTTGGCAGTAGTAATTGTTCTATGTATGCTCTTTCTTGTTTTCTGCAGTCCTTTCTTAAAAGTTAAAACTTATACAAATAATAGTCCATAATACTATGTTGTACTCTTTCTCTGTAGAAAACAACAAATATATACAATTGAGAAATAATTAACTTCACTATTGTTCATTCCTATAAAAGTAACTTGAGTTTGGAGCCATATGGCAGTCCAGTTGTGCCACGGGGAGCCAGCACGACAATGTGCAGTTCTTCATTCATGGAAGCCACAGTGCAGGTGCTCTGCCATCATGGGTAACTAGCAGCTGCCTTGCTGGACAAAGATACAGAGCATCCCCATCCTGAGAGAAGGTTCTCCTGGACAGTACTGTGCTAGAGCACATAATACATTCTTCCCTCACCCACCACCACAGTCGAGGTGACTCCACTGAGTTCCTTTTGATTGGTTAGTTGATCACGATAAAAATTACCACCCCATAAAACTTACTCATCACCAAACTGAGATCAGAGAAGTTACATGACAGAATCTCACATGAACTATTCATTAAAACTATCAGATCGTGGCCTTTCATGATTCTCTGTTTGACTCTGTACGTACAGATCAGTATAAAGCAGAGACGGGCCTTGACAGACTTCAGGGAATATCTGTTTTCAGGTGAACAAAATGCCATACACTAAACAGAGATCAGCTGTGAGGAGTAGGACTTCATGTCCAGTTGGACTTTGTGGTGTCGTTGTGAGCCTAGAGCCCCACAGTTTGTTCTGGTCAGAACTTACTCCTGTAAATATCCATGTAACCAACATCAGAGGTGCTGTATTTTTAAATCACCTCTTTCCTTCTTAATATTCAGAATGAAAAAACAGGCTAAGGGGAAAAAGTTTAAAGGGACTCTTTAGTCCAGTAGGCAAGGAATACTTCTGGTTTAGCCACAGATTGTCAACTTTAAACAATCTCTGGCCATCAAGATACAGTACAAAATCTGTATTTAAAAAGAAAAATCTGTATTTAAAACACAAACTGATTCCTTCTTTCCACTTCTGACTCTGACAGGCCAGATCCTAGGAAGGCAGATACTCATCTTACCAGTGCACTCTCAGGGGAACAGAAGCCCTCTGAAGTTTTGGGCTTCCAGACCCTTCTGGATCTTACACATACCCAATAATTGAAATGATCTTTGTTTCAAACACCAGTGTCATCAAATGCTAATTCTATAGAGCTCACCACAGAATTTACATGGCTCTTACAAATTGGTTACTGAGCTGAGTTTTATTTTACTATTTATCTCAAAATAACTCTTGTGATGGTTCTCCAAACTGGGGTTTGAACCCAGGCCCCAGTAGTAACTTTCCTTTCCCTTGGCCCCTGGTTTTTGTTTTTTTTTTTTGTGGTGCACACTAAATCTTTATTTCCAGATAATACTTCTGTACCTTGCTAAAACTGTTCATATAACCTGAATCATAGTGATTTGTTTATATATGATGTTTTTTCCACTGGACTCCAAGTTCTTCAGAAACATTATGGTCCCTGGCACAGACTGAGTACTAAGAAATATTAATTGAACTAACCTATAAAAGTGTGAAACTGTGGATTTGAAATGTCAGTGAGTCGTTTTTTAAAATTAAAGGTTACAGATTCTGTTTCAGAAAACAGTGATCCAATATGTGGTTAAATCTAAGAAGTTAAAGTCATTTGTACAGAATAATCCCAATTATTTTAACTACTACTACTACTGTTATATATTTTAATTTGTATCAGTTCAGTTCAGTTCAGTCTCTCAGTCATGTCTGACTCTGTGACCCCATGAACTGCAGCGCACCAGGCCTCCACGTCCATCACCAACTCCTGAAGCTCGTTCAAACTCACGTCCATAGAATTGGTGATGCCATCCAACCATCTCATCCTCTCGTCCTTCTCCTCCTGCCTTCAATCTTTCCCAGCATCAGGGTTTTTTCCAAGGAGTCAGTTCATATCAGGTGGCCAAAGTATTGGAGTTTCAGCTTCAGCATCAGTCCTTCCAATGCATTTTCAGGATTTATTTCCTTTAGGATGGACCCATCTAGAGGGATGGTCCTTTGGATGGGTCTCTGGTTAATTTGTATAGGTATGTAATTTTGGTTAATATTTTGTCCGTATTTTTCAGTATATATATATGTGCTTTTTAAAAAATTTACAATTTTTGTATTTTTCCTCACTGCTATAATAAACCTGTTCATTGTATAAAACTTGGAATATACAGACATTTACAAAGTAGAAATCTAAAACCACCTATAATTGTACTATCCAGATACAGTGTCAATGACACACATATCTATACAACTTCATTTTATATTATCTGATGACAGATGATAAGAGACTGTTTATCTTGAAAAACAGTTTCTGCTGAGCATAAAGGCTTAAATATTCTATTAATATTATCACTCATCAACTCTATTTTGATGAGGTAGTAAAAGAGTTTTTGTACCTTCTTGACTTTTTTTATTTTTTACCTGCTATCAGCTTCTCTGTATCAGGCAGATGTGAGAACTGTCTTTTACTCTTCATTCCTGTCTTTATAGGTGGAACTTGAAATCCAAAAGCTCCAGTAACCGTTCCAGTTATATATTTGGCCTCTGTTGTTTAGCTGACACTATATCCCTCTCATCCACAACTGGAGCAGGATTTTCCTCTAATTCTTCCTTAACTCAGTGGCAAAGCCTGAATTCCTTTCGTTTATTACCTGGCAGAGCGTCAGGTCGCCTTCCATCGCGGATCCCTCCGCCACCGAGTGCCGCGCACGCGCGCCCCGCCGCGGGGACGAGGCGGCCAGGCGCGCGCCCCACGCCCTCTCCGGCGCGCGCGCTGGGATCCCGGCCGCGGGAGTCCCGGCCGCCCGCTCTCCGAGGGGGCCCCTGGTTTTTGACCTGGACACAGAAACCTTTAAGTGGCGCTACAAAGTATGACAGCTGAGATCCTAAAAAGCCCTATAGCTGAATTCTGTGCAACAAAACAAGTGACCTATTGTTTTCTATTCAGCTGAGGATTGGGACTGAAAGTGCTACTGAAACTGAGGACAGTTATAACAACTTCTTGCTTAGTTTAGACCTGTTATACCATGATATTTAAGACAATATGGAAACAAATTGAAGATAGGATAAGGAAAGAAGAATGATACTCCCTGCCCCCACAAAAGGAATGGAAGGCAATGGATTATTTTTAGTTTTAATTTCAGTTAAATAAGAATCTAGGGGAAAATTCTAGCAAATAATAGAATTGAGCCACAGACTTTTAACAGCGAAGAGCCAGAGAAGATATTCCCTTTAGGATGAGAACAATGAACATTTATGCACTGAAAACATGTCCTTGACAACAGTCACCATTTGGGTTTGAGGTAAGTACACCAATGTAATCCTCGGAAAGAATATTTCTGACATAAAAAGGCATCAGTAGTGTGTGGAAAGGGATTCTCTACTGTCTCCCACCTCATGCTCCAAGTCTGTGTCCTCAATGAAACCATGGAGAAAACAGAAATGATCACTGGGCCATATGTAAAAAATTCCCAATGAAAACCTTGATTAACACCTTTAAAACAGGCATTTTAAAGTTCTGGCCATTATCACAGTCCTTGGTGAATACTGACTTGCTGGCTTCTTTTCTTGTGAATCATCAGAAATCTCGAAAGTTCCAACAGGTGTTCTTCCAAGAGGTTCTAAGTATTTTACTTACTGAAGAATGGATTTCTCCAGTAACCTTATTATCTGTTTCATACCCTGCTGACTACACTATCAATATAAATTTAGTCTTCATAGATTAAAAAAAATATTTTTTTTTTTAGTCTTCATAGATTAAAAAAAATATTTTTCTGTAGCAGCAAGTCTGTACCTTGAATGCTTTCAAGGGAGTGTGATGTTCCATCATGAATTAAATTATTTTCTTCTGAAGTAACTTCATTTGCAAAACGTCAGCAAAGTTCATAGCCCTCTATTAAAATTCGAGCCATTCTGTCATGTAAATACAGTTAGATGGTGAAATCTCACCACCTTCATGGCAGTCGTCAAAAACCTTTAGAAAAGAAAAAAGGTTACATTAAAACTCAAGTTTTATTTAAAGCAATATTAAAAACAAAACTTTCAAAGTGAAAGGTTAAGTCCTGGAAGAGGACCTGTTCTGATCATGGAGTGAGACGGATACTGTTTGCCACAGCACTAAGCTGACTAGTCTACCTGACAAGCTGAATAGTCTACCTGTCCACTGGGCAGAAGACAGACAACGGTCCAGGATTGGAGATCTGTACACACGAATGACTTAATCTTGACTAATCAAGTGTTTCATATTTAGTCACCTTCCTTTTTGTGAAAGTGCTAAATAGAATTCCCAACAGAGTAGCCTTTTGTCTGGGAGTTGAAACCAGGGCATGAGCTGTAGACAACAGAAAGCAGACAGGCAATCCGAGAATATACACACCACAAGAGCAGGGACAGAGCCTGCAGCACGAGTGGGAACGAACAAATGACGAGCGTGGGCGTGCTACACGTCACCTCCGGGTGTGAGGCCTGGTTGTCAAGTCCCAGCTCAATGCTCTCAGTCTTCCTTGCCCTAAGTCCCCTCACACTAACTAATACCAGTAGCTCCAAGGGTGCAGGAGGATTATGAGACCACAGGCATTTTCAAAAACATGTCTGGCCCACAGCAGGTTCTCCCCAAACCCCATTACCCTCCCTACTTAGGTGAAATGGTTAGCCCTCAGCAAAAACTGCATTTTGCAGGGAACTCTCAATGTATGTGGCAGCCTGGATGGGAGGGGAGTCTGGGGGAGAATAGATACATGTATAAGTATGGCTGAATCGTGCTGCTGTGCATCTAAAACTATCACATGGTTAATCGGCTATACCCCAGTAAAAAATAAAAGGTTAAGAAAAGAATTGTGCATTTTGGGATCAAGAGCAGAAAACCAATTTCCTTAAGGTGGTTATTACAGAGAAGAATGTAAGGTGATGACATGCTCACTAAAGGTCTGTCATCAAGGTTACATGGTGGTTTCAGCAGCTCTTGCTGGTACGTTAAGTTAGGTGGCATCTGTAGTCGCAGGCAGTAAAGTAGAAAGAGAAGCCGTTTTAACTCACTGGACAGAGCCCGCAGGGCGCCCGGACCAAGCCTGTGGGCGGGATGATGGGACTGACTGCCCGGTAGAGTTTCATGTGTCCATCCACACTGCCAACGGTGCCCTCTTTGGCAGCAATGATCGTCATCTCTACTTTCCCATCATAAATTAGTGTATTCAAGATGGTCTCTATGTCCTCCATGGACAGCTCCACCTACAAAAGCAGTATGTTAGAAAGGACTCAAAACAAGGAGTCATCCTTCTGGAGGGTGTTGATAACAGTAAAAGGTCACAATTCTTGATGAAGTGGGAAAGGATTATGCTACAGTAACTGAAAGCACAAAGAAGTTGAACAATGGCCAGAGGGAGAGTAGACCACTCAGATCCCAGGGATAGAGCTCTGAGCTCACTGCTGAGCTTGACACCTGCTGATGTCTTCGCCCTCCTAAGGAGGATCTAGACTTGTCACATTTCTTTAGCAAGAATCTGATGGAGATTTATAAATGCTTAAGCAGAAAGGTACTTTAGACCACAAGTAGTCCAAATTCCTGTGTTGTTTTTTTTAAATAGAACTGGAGAGCAGAAATGAAAATGACTTGTCCAAGCAGCCCCTTCAGCATCTTCTCTGATGGTGAGGGGTAATTAAGCACAGTGTCCATATGTGCAGATCTTTGAAAGAATGTGCTGACAGTGCCACTTACATCTCCTAAGTAGGAAACTACCAATAAATGACAATCGATACTAATGACGGATGTTTGGCACATATGTTGAAATGTCCCCAGGAGAGTCAAGAACTTGTCAGAACAGACTTCTGCATCTGGTAGTGAAATGCATGGCCAGGCTTCCACCCTGGAGCCCAAGCTCAAGGACATACAGTTCAGAAAGTGCCTGACGGCAAGGACTGCCTTTGCCTGCCTGGCTTAGGACAGTGGGTTCTACATTTTGTGGGTTCTGTAGAACGTACACAGGTATCACCTGAGAAGAGGGTCTGGGCCAGATGTGTTTAGAATACAGTGTAAACCATATCCCTACGATGAAGCAAAAGTTTTTAAAAATAAGATGAAAATTAGAGACTGGGCTCTGACCTTACTGATTCCTAATTCGCAGATATACTTCCACACTTCATGTGATGAAGCAAATGAACTATTTCTTTGTATCATTGGATTCTGTTTGCTTTCTCGTGCGGTTTCTGCCTATAAGGGTAGAAATATAAATTTCATGAAGAATACCTTCTGAACACAATTTCTATAGAGGATAATCAACAACGGGACCTATTTTGTTTAGGAAAAAGGACCAACTTCAGTATTTTCAATTCCTATAAGATACAATATGTATGATTAAACATTCCTTATGAAAAAACTTAAAAAAAAAAAAGAAAAGAAAAACCACTTGGAGGGATGTTTCCTCAGTTATGGCTCACCTTGGTTTGTAGGAATTTAAAACACTGTTGGTTAAGCACCTCCACAAATTCAGATTCAAAATCCTGGTCACTGTACCAGGCCCCACCTGTCACAGAGCGGTCTGGCTGCAGGTTATAGAGCATATACACCTTCTTTTTTGAGGCCTAGGGAAAAAAACCCACACACATAGCAGATGGTTAAAAGGTAACAAAGCAGTCTTCCAAAACTAAGACTTAAAAACCCCAAAGCTTTATATTTCACACCAGTGTGGGATTTACAGAATTACTGTGGACTGCAGGACAGCATACCAAGTCGCCTTGTGCTTGGCTTCGCCTATTAACACCTGACATTATCAGAGTACATCTGTTACGGCTAATGGACTAAAGCAGCATCTCCAAATGGTCCAATATGAGCTACAATTTTAAAAATGTCTTTTTGATCAGTCGTTTTAAATCATGACATAGCCGAAAGAATGATAAACACCTGAAATATCCTTGGAGCAATATATGTACAGTGAACATTCAAGAGAAGAAAAGAGACTGTTACTCACTGCCACAGACTTAACGGCTTTGATAAGCTTTTTACTTTCCAAATTCTTTAGAATTTTGTTAATTTCTGTTAATGGCAAGTTGCTTTTGTATCGGATATCTCTGCTCCATATTCCTGTAAGAAAGTAAAGTAAGTTTAACACCATAGGATTTGTGTTTCTTTTCCCATTGCTTATACCTCATTGTAAATCTAGCAAAATACGTATATAATCCTGGAGCATTGCTATAAGAAAAATGACGTACAGGTAAGAATCTCAGATAAAGTAACAAAAATATGCAAAAAAGTTGTATGTTCCATTTTCTAACTGGAAATTTCTTGGAATGCTAGCATGGCATCTTTTAAAAATCATATGATAAGGGACATTTTTCTAAAGGAAGAAAAATCTTGATGTCATTGAATTAACATACATTGGCCTTTCTGTGCCCTCCTACATTCTAGCCTCTTTTTTCTATAAATTTCACTTTAGATCGTATACTGTGAAAAACAAACTTAAGTCTGGGTCAGGGTCAGTTGCCATCCTCAATGGAGAGCAATTTTAAACCCTTTATGAGAGCATCTGTGTGTATGTATGTCCACTATACTTGGAAAACAGAAAGATTATAGTTCTTACAGTCACTAAGAACCTGTGCAGAAAGCTATGATTTTTCTTTCAAAGAAGGAAATAAGTATTATATGTATAAAGGGAATTTATGTAAAAATATTTTGCTATATTTTCTTCCCAACAAAAAGGCATAAGATAGGAAGATTTTGTTTTAAATAGAGAATGCTGTCTTCATATTTATTTTTTAAATGTAATTTAACTTCCTAACACATATAAAAATTGTACAATTTTAGGTTACATCACAATTGCTGAAGCTAATATCAATGACTCAAGCAGGTCTTAAATTGTAATAACAGCAATTTAGATCCCGTTCTTTGAGGGCGACAGGAGAGGAACTAAACAGCTGTGGAGGGAGCCACATCAGACTGCCATGGGGCACTAGGTGTCCCATGGTTTCCCACAAAATCCAAAGAGGTGTCACGATCCACAAGTTACAGATAAGAGGAAGAAACGAAGGCTTCCAAAATTTAGAAACTGAGGATAAAAAAACCTTCAGTTTTAATTTATTTGCTTCAGATAATACATGTACATGGTTCAGAATTCAGAAGTTTCTTTCCATCTCTGCCCATGGCCATCCAGTTCCTGCCTCCCTTGAGGCAACAATAGCCTCACTCTTGGGTGTCCTTCAAACATATGTACATTATAAATATGTATATATATGTGTGTGTGAGTATGTGTGTTATATTTTCTTCTCCTTTGAACACAAAGGGCAGCAGACTGAACTGACTGCTCTACACCCTGGGAAGCCAGGATCTCCGTCCCTAATATCTGGTCCGAGAGACAATGTTTTTTTTTTTTTCCCATTTTATTTTTATTTTTTTGACAATGTTTTTTCTGCTTGTTCCTCTAAAACTTACCTTTATTTCCTGCATCCTCTATGATCTGATACACTAGTTTTTCTTGGTTATCTGATCCTTTCATTTTACTGCAGGGGAATAAAGCAGAATTAAAAAGGCAAAGAGGTACAGGCTAATCTAATCATCTACACGATCACTTAAAGGAATGAGTAGACAAGTCATCACATTGACTTATTTACCAAAAGAAGGGCTTACCTTAAAAAGAATGAGACAGGGCTGTATGTACCAGAATGAAAAGATGTCCAAGATACAGTAAGTGAAAAAAAACAAGTTGCAAAACAGTATGGATAGCATGATCCAAATTTGTTAAAAAAAGAAAAAAAAAGAAAAGAGATTATATATAAATATATGGTATATAAATAGTGGGGCAGGGGAGGGGCTTGGGGGCAGCCGGGAGGGGCGGCCCTGGGGCCGCTCTGTACAAGTCCAGGTTGGTGGTGGCCCCAGACGTCCCCATGGGGTCCCTGGGGGCGCCCCTAGATGAAATATTCCTTCTTGTCGTCCCCGCCCGACTGCCCGCCTTCTGCATTGATGATGGCCGTGTCCGCATCTGGGGCATCGTCGGAGCCTTTTGCCTCGTGTGTCAGGTAGGTTCCTGGCAAGAGAGAAGAGGCTCCTTCTTTCAGGAGCAGTTTCCAAATCTCGGAGGCCCCCCGGTCCTCTTTCCCACCCACTCACGCACACCTTGCTTCTGTAACTTTTCTCCTACCTGGAGCTTTCTTCTTCCCCACCTGCCCTAATTAGCATCTTGCTGCTGATATCTCTGACCTGAACACACTACTAAGAATTGATGAAGCCTGCTTTTAGTCTCATCTATAACACAGGCCAAAAAAAAAAAGGTGTGTGTATGTGTGTGTATATGTGTGCGTGTATGTGTGCATACACATGTGTGCTCATATAACAAGGAAGCTGCGATGTCGGCTCCATGACTCTCAGCACTGCTGAGATCTGGCTAGTATCTGACCAGTCCACAGGGTCAGGCTGCTGGCCAGGGATTTCCCTGTGTTCAGTGGTTAAGATTCTGTGTTCCCAACGCAGGGGGCCTGGGGTCAATCCCTGGTCAGGGAACTAGGTCCTACATACCACAGCTAAAAAGATTTCATGTGCTGCAATGCAACTAAGACCCAGGTGGCTAGCTTACAAGAAATAACAGAGGGCTAAATCTGAGAGGAAGGCATATGAGGAGAGGGGAGGGAGAGATGGCAGAGATTCAAGCTGTTGCTGCTGCTGCTAAGTCGCTTCAGTCGTGCCAGACTCTGTGCAACCCCATAGACGGCAGCCCACCAGGTTCCCCGTCCCTGGGATTCTCTAGGCAAGAACACTGGAGTGGGTTGCCGTTTCCTTCTCCAATGCATGAAAGTGAAAAGTGAAAGGGAAGTTGCTCAGTCGTGTCAGACTCGTAGCGACCCCATGGACTGCAGCCCACCAGGCTCCTCTGTCCATGGGATTTTCCAGGCAAGAGTGCTGGAGTGGGGTGCCACTGCCTTCTCCAAGAGATACAAGAGAGGAGAGAAAAGGAAAGCGATGGTATGGGGTTAAGGGGTGAGGAGCTCAAAGGACAAAAAACACGAGGCTGAACCAAAAGGAGCAAAGTGCAGGAAGAAGCAGGAGGGAGAGGCAGAGTTCCGGCAGTTCTGTCTGGAAGCAGCCCTGGAAGCAGAGCGGCATGGGAGCAGCAGCTGGCTGAGTGGGAAGGTTTGACTTCACTTGGATGATCACCAAGTGATCAGGCTTGACTATGGGGCTGGCGGTGCTCAGTTATCACAGGTTGGCTGTGTTCTTTCCTCCCACCAACGCTCCGAGGGTTTCGGACACTCCAGCCCACTGAGACTCCGAAGGCCCTTCCTTCAGCCCGCTCCTACCCTGCCTGCCCCTGGTGATCTCCCCGTCCACTCTCAAGTCCTCCTGATGCTCCTTCGTGCCTCTGACCTTTGTGTCGGATCAAGTAGTGACCGAGGAAGATGAGCAGGATGAGCAGCAAGAAGACGATGAAAGCCACGATCCCTCCAATGATGGCGTGGTAGGTGCTGGAGGACGAGGGCACTGGGCTGGGGTCTGGGGGGAGAGGGGCGCACACAGTCAGATCTGGGAAGAGCCTGTGCCTTACAGCATGTTTCACCAGGCCATGGACCATCTTACACCACAGACAGAATGGAGCGGCATCATCCAGCAAAAGCAGTATGTCTCACTTGACACTTAGTTTCTTACACAGTATCTGAAACATAGTACATGTTTTAAAAAAATGTATTCAAGAATAAATAGATATGCTCACATTTAACCTTCTGAGTTCGTGAACCTGAAGCCTGACCTTGGTCAAAGATCAACACTTTGATCTCTACATCATTTCTCATCTTCTCTCTCTCTCTTTGTCAGTGTCTTTCTTTGAATTTCTGGGTTATCAGGATATTCTTTCCCTATCCCCCATACCCTCTTACCTCCTATCTGCTTGGTATTCTGAGCTGGCTTTTCTAGGGGGGCTTCTCAACCTAATCATGCATTGTCCTGATTTCAGATTGGAAAGCAGCAGTGAGAAAAATGTTGGAGACAGGAATAGGCATGTGGACTGTGGACAGACGGTGGACTGTGATTCCCTGTATAAAGAAAACTGTTCCTTTTTGTGAGGGAGTTTAGAGTTCCAGCAAGACCCAATCTTCCTCTCATCAGAGAGGTCTAGGGTTCCATCTTCACTTCCCCACCATCCAAAGGTTTGTGGGAAGGACAAGGACTGAACTTCTTCCTCCGAGTTATAATGGTGTCTGTCATCAGATACAGAGAATCTGTCCTCCACAGCAGGGTCTATAGAGGACAGATTCCCAAGCACAGGCTTGGCCAGGCGTGCCGAGGAGAGCCACAGTCACAGTCAGAGCCCCACAGGTCTGAGGAGACAGTGCGCATGCCTGGGACACAGTTCTGATGTGTCCAAAATTACACAAGCTGTAGTTAAGGCTCTCCCACCCATGGGAGAGCTATTATTATTATTATTATTTTTCATAGATTCACTGAGTCTTGATGCCTCATTGACTGCTTGTACATTTTACCTCTCCTACCGTATGTCTCCTCTGGCTTGGCTGGGCCAGCTTTTTAGCTCCTTGCCTGTCTCCACCTTATTTGGGGAAAAAAAAAAAAAATTATGCTCTAGTTTTTATGCTCTGCTTGGGAGGGAGGGAGAAGGTCCCTGCAGCTTTATGATAGGAGGGGTAGGTGTGATGGTTCAAACTGGAGGAAACACAGCGAGGTTATCCACTGTTCCTTTCCCCTACTTCTGAGAGAATGTGAGATATAATCTGTATTAAAAATCAATTCTAGATAATTATCCCAAAGACCGTAAGAATGAAAATTCCCAGGAAAGCCTAGGTTGGCATGGTGAAAATGACCTCTGGGTTCATCAATTACAGGTTGGTGTCTCTAGGCATTGCTAAGTCACTTTAGTCATGTCCGACTCTGTGTGACCCGATAGACAGCAGCCCACCAGGCTCCCCGTCCCCGGGATTCTCCAGGCAAGAACACTGGAGTGCGTTGCCATTTCCTTCTCCAGTGCATGAGAGTGAAAAGTGAAAGTGAAGTCACTCAGTCGTGTCCGACTCTTAGCGACCCCATGGACTGTAGCCCACCAGGCTCCTCCATCCACGGGATTTTCCAGGCAAGAGTACTGGAGTGGGGTGCCACTGCCTTCTCCGGTCTCTAGGTATACTACTACTACTACTAAGTCACTTCAGTCATGTCCGACTCTGTGTGACCCCATAGATGGCAGCCCACCAGGCTCCCCAAACCCTGGGATTCTCCAGGCAAGAACACTGGTGTGCGCTGCCATTTCCTTCTCCAATGCATGAGAGTGAAAAATGAAAGTGAAGTCACTCAGTCGTGTCTGACTCTTAGCGACCCCATAGATGGCAGCCCCATCCCTGGGATTCTCCAGGCAGGAACACTGGAGTGGGTTGCCATTTCCTTCTCCAATGCATGAAAGTGAAAAGTGAAAGGGAAGTCGCTCAGTCGTGTCCGACTCTTCGCGACCCCATGGACCACAGCCTACCAGGCTCCTCTGTCCATGGGATTTTCCAGGCATAACTCCATTTAATTTCACTCCAGGTAGTTGGAAGTCAACCCGGTTTGGAGTTCTCTCTGGAGGCAGATGCAGTAACTAACTCTACCACCAGGTGTCAGCACTGGAAGCAGACCAGTCAGAGAGGACAGGGCTTCCAGCACAGAGTGTCGGGATCAGCAAGAGACGGATCAGCAAGAGACCAACCGCAAGGGCACAGGAACTTTCCTTCTCTGCCAATGGTCATCAGAGTTGGTCTGGAGAGATCAGACACAGAACCTCAGTGCCTTGTCCTTGCTCCTGGCACCCTACAATAGCTTTGTTTGTTGTGCTGAGCAGCTCCTGCGCTGCTGAGGTTTGCTCCTGGAGGCCCAAGACTTCTTATCCCTGGGAGGCCTGATTGCTACCTCCACACTGCTTTAATGGACATTTCATGTAAGGGAGTCTCTGATGTTCCCCTGACAATGCATTTCCCCTATTCTGAGGAAAGCCTGAGTTTCTAGCGGGACTCAGTGTTACTATGTGCTGAATTCTCAGTTGCTTCAGTCGTGTCCGACTCTTTGTGACCCTAAGGACTGTAGCCCGCCAGGCTCCTCTGTCCATGGGATTCTCTAGACAAGAACACTGGAGTGGGCAAGAATACTGGAGGCCATTTCCTCTTCCAGGGAATCAACCCCCGTCTCTTACATTTCCTGTAATGGCAGGGAGGTTCTTTACCACTAGCACCACCTGGGAAACCCCCATTGCTATTGGGGGGTGGGGGAGGGCTCTTCAAAAAAACCCTCCATGAAGAGGCCTAGCCTGTCACTTTTCTTGAAGCTGAATTTTGTAGTCACACCTTTGGGAAGAAGTCTAGTCTCTCTAGATGATATGGCATCTGAGAAAAAGATTCTATCTCTCCATGTAGGACAAATTTATCTCTGTTTTCTGCATGGGTTCTCTATAGCATGTCAAAGATCCTCAGAAAAGGAGATGGCATCCTGTATTAGTCTCAGGAGAAGTGACTCCGAGGATAGCCCTGCTGCAAAAGCAGATGCCTCTACACTCACACATGGGTGACTCTGGGGCCTGGGCACACAGAATTCTTATTCTTGTTGCCAGGTGAGTGCAAAGATTGAAGGATGGTATCACCTGGGTCATCACTGCTAATCAAAGGCAGATGAAGGTCCACCATCCCATCGATTTTTCCTTATTCCGCATCCAAGAGTGGACCTAGAGCCTAAGTCCTCAGGCCCTCCAGTGGTGGACTGTTGCCCCCTAGATCACTCCCAGCCACGGTCTGGGGAGGCTATCAGGAGACGGAAAGATCAGAGGACCAGAAGGCAGAGGAGAGGAGAAGGGGTCTGCTGGACGAGAGCTACGGAGGGCTCACCGTTCACGTTGAGGGTGTAGTAAGCCTTGTAGCTGCCCATGTTGCTGGTGGCCGTGCAGCCGTAGGTGCCACTGTCGCTCTTGTTGAGGAAGGGGAAGATCAGGGCGCTCTCCTGGGCCATCTTCAGCGGTGGCACGCTGCCCTCCTTCTCCCACACGTACTGCTGGGGGCTGTGGAGGCAGAGAAATCCGGAGTGTTCAGGAGAGAGCAGGGCTGGGAGCTAAAGGAGGAGAAAACAAAACTGCAAACAGGGAAGTCAAGGACAGTGTGATGGGGGCTTGAGCAGTTCAAGGGGCCAGAGACACTGAGCTGCTCAGGGGGAGGGGGAGGTGACCCTTTGAGGCCCAGCCTGGGGACAAGGGAGATTGCCGAGCTTGTATCTAACTGTGGCTTGGTTCCTTACGGGAACCTCAGGGGCTCAGTTGGGGAGCGGCCCCTCCCCATGTCTGCTGTTTTGCAGGAGAAACAGTCAGAAGATGGGCCTTGTTCAACAGTGTCAAGGAAAACGAGAGGCTCAGCACGAAGGAGACAGGAAGACTTGAGGTGAAGTCTTCAAGTGCAGAGGTGTGTTAAAGTCCAGGAAACGGATCCTCTTACACGGGATTGCCACGTCCCTCACAGTGGAGCAACAGCTTTTGGCCCTCGCGAGGATGTGGAGGGTCTGGCCTTATCTTCGCTGTCGGTGTGTCTGCAGAGAAGGAAATGGTGTCAACGTGAAACTTCCATGCCGTTTAGACTGCCTCCATCTCAAAGCCATTCAGTTATGCATGTCAGCGTCCACCTCTAAAGGCCTAGGAGCCCAAGAGGCTGTGCAACCAAGGCCACCCCACCCCCGCCTCTGTGAGCAAAGACTTCTACTGCCATTGGATATACAAAAACCCTGCAGAAGTAGGGTCATGTCTGTCCTTGCTAGGGACCCAAGGGATGTCTTAACAGAGAGCTGAGAAGGGGAATCACGGGATCACCTGTGTCTAGCACATAAATGGGATTTAATACATATTTTTGTCAGAACAAATAAACTTGAATTTGATCACTGATTGAGCTCACAATCTCTCCATCCTCTTTGCAAGGCAGTTTAAACAGGAAGCACTGCTGTAATGCAAAACATCATTTTTAGGGGGCCAGTACAAAAATGAAGCGAGAGCTTGGAAAGAGCAAGAGATGGGGGTCATATTTTGGCTACAAAAAGGCACTGACACAATGTAGAATGGCTCTGGGAAGGAATAATGGCAGCTGCCACCAATGCCGAAGGGCTGCTTAGGAGGCTGGGTCCAGATGGCCGCATAGAACAATACAACCAGATGCCGGTTTAGAACAACAGATAAAGAGGCCGAGCTCCCCCTAAGGATAGAGCCAACCTTAACAACTGGTTAATGAACGTGTTTCAGTCCAATCAAACAGGACAAAGAGAATCAGGCCAGGTGAGAGAATGGGTGTTCCGGGGCCCCGCAGCCAGAGAAACCTCCAGTGTGGTGCCTGGAGTGTAGCATTTATTGACTGACTGCTGATCACACGGAAGCCAAAAGGGTCCCTGGAGAGTGACTGCCAGATGGTCTGGTACCTAACAGAGAAGTCTTTGGGACTCAGACACGGGAGGGCCTTCTTCAGCCCTGGCCAGGGGCCAGGACAAGAAGCTCAAGGTCAGGGGTTTTACACTCAGAACTAATAATCAGAGGAACAACTTAGAGCAATATAGACCTTTGAAGTATGCAAAGTTCTTTCTTTCATTTATTCTTATGAAAATTCACTGAAGTAGACAGGGGCCACCCTGAGATTAAATGCTTTGGTGACAGTGACACAGCTAGTCAGCAGTCACCGCAGCTGGAATCCAGGCTGGCTGCTTCCAGACTGAGAATCTGCTAAATGGACAGTGACGCCACCCCAAACCTCATGTTCAAGTGTCAGTGATGGGCCTGGCAATTGATTAAAACAGCGCTGGAGTCAGGCCTGGATCTTCCATAAGAAAGAGGTGAAGGGTCTGAGTTCTTTGAGAAAAGTATCCAGTCTTCAGGAAAGTTAGGACAAAAAATGCATTATTTTGTAACTCATTATCTTCTGCCTTTGTACGTTATTTTTTTCCCCCTTGATTTTTCTACTCAGAAAAGTTCTTTTTGAAAATTGCTAAATTTCCCATCTGTGTTCAAGGCAGATTCCATAAAGGGATGAGGATCCTTAGAAAGGTTGGGAGGAGAGATTGTGACCGTGGCCATTTCAGGTCAGAATCCCCCAAACCACAGAGCTGGGGCAGATGGGGGGAATACTGGGACTAATCTAGGACTAATGATGCCAGTGAGAGCAGTTTTCCTACCATCACTTTTCTTGAACTCACAGTATGTTAGACCAAGAGGAAGCCTTTGTGATTCCATGTCCATCTTCTCATTTACCAAATAAAGAACCAAGCTCAGTGGGTTAAGTTCCCTAACATCACTCAGCTAGGAAGTGGTAGAGGGGCAGATGAGAATCTGTGTCTCCTGAGTCCTGATTTGCTATGGTTACTGCTATAATTTACAATTTAGATGCATAACACTGGCCTAACCCAGGAGACGGTAAATTTACCTATTGGGCCAAATCCCTCCAGCTACAGGTTTCTGTAAATAAAGTCTTATTGGAACACAGCTACGTTCACTATTTACATATGATCTATGGCTATTTTCCTGCAGCAACAACAGAGTTAATTAGTTGAGACAGAGGCCACATGACCCTCGAAACCTAAAATGTGGACCATCGCTGGAAAAAGTTAGCTGACCGTTGGCCTACCACTGACACATCTTGTCTTATTTTTTTTTCCCTATTTACTTAACTGTGCCTGGTTCTTCATATACAGTCACCCACACTTTTCTTTTCTCCGTGCATATGTGCTAAGTCACTCCAGTCGTGTTTGACTCTGTGCGACCCTATGGACTGTAGCCCACCAGGCTCTTCAGTCCATGGAAACCCCATGGAGTGGGTTGCCTCCTCCAGGGAATCTTCCCAACCCAGGGATTGAACCCACATCTCTTAAGTCTCCTGCACTGGCAGGTGGGTTCTTTGCCACCAGCGCCACCCAGGAAGCCCTTTCTTTTCCCCACTTCCCATCTTATACCAGATCCTCTTCACCCAGAAGCCCATGACATACATAAAACTTCTATGCGTTGAGCAGTGGATCTGTCAGCTCCCTTTAGAGACTCATGGTTCACAGAGCACACAATGTCTGCGCCATCATCCTCCCGGGTGACCTGGAAGGTGACTGAGCTGCTGACGGTGAAGGTTTTGCCATTGGGATCTTCCTGTATTCGGGTAGATTCCCCTAGAGAGCAGAAACAGACACATGCGCACACACACATAGACAGAGTGGGCCCTAACACGCGGGGATTGTGTGGGCCCCACCGGAGACATACAGATGGTGCATCTCGACTTAGACAGACTTAGGAAGTTGTGAAATGGATATGTACACACAGGGAGGATGGAGGCCCCAACACACGCACACACATTCAAACACAAGTGTACACAGAGTATCATTCCCTTCTCTTCTTCTACACCGTGGCTTATGTGCACATATGCAGACAGACAGACATGTACCCCTCTCTCCCTCTCCTCCCTGCTGCCTCAGCACCACCTCCTCCTATCGCCCCCAAGGCAGGAGGGACTTACCATGCAGCTCTTGGTCACCCTTCCTCCAGGTGAGCTGGGCTGCAGGTTTGCTCCCAGAAGACTGACAGCTTAAGGTGGTTGTATCCTTTTCCCGTAATGATGACTTGTAGCCACTGATTATAGGCTTCTGTGGGATTCCTGCCACGAACAGGGGGTGGCCAGGATAGGAAGGAGAGGCACCCTCAGCTCTCCCTGCTGGGATGGACTCTCAGAGGGTTAGGATATCTGGGTTCTATTTTGGTTCCTGATGGGTAGAAGGCTAGAGAAATAATCTTTCTCTTTGATCTACCTCCTGAGGACCAGGAGGAAAAACCGCCCCAGAGGGAAAAGATACAGTGGTGGGAGATGTACTGTACCTGAGATGATACATGACCCAGTGTCTGCGTGGCCACAGACAGAGGGTGAGGCTCAGGGAAGCAAAGAAGGAAATTGAAACATGGGGTCAAGATGAGAGCATGCAGACAATGAGGGTACTTGTCTTGAAAATCAAAATCATACACTGAACATATGTCTCAGGTTTGTGTCTCATCACACAGTCTTCGGAGGTAAGTGGAACAGACACTAGCATCCTTTTGTTACAAGTTAGGAAATTCAGGCTCGAAGAGGATTAAAGATTTGTCCCAAAGCAAACAGTAAGTAAAGGAGAAAAGATGAGAATGACACCCAGCACGCTTTGCATTTCATTACATTGCAATGTTAACACAGGCTAAACTTTCCCAACATGCCTGGAGACTTGCTTGGCTCTAGGCTGCTTTAGAGGCCCACCCAGGGAGATCTGTTTGCAAGGAAGCACGCCGTGGAGACATCGGGGTTTGGGAGCCTCACCGAGCACGGTGACGAGGGACTTGGCAGTTCTCACGGGCATAGTGAAGATGGAGCAAGTGTATTCGCCCTCGTCGGCCAGGGCCACGTTGCTGATGCTGATGCTGAGCTCATGGGGTGTAGACTTAACCAGCTGAATCCGATTATCTCGAAGGGCTGGGGGAAATCGCGAGAATTGGAAGCAAGACTTTTACTGGCACTTTTCATCTTTATCTTTCAATCCCAGGCCAGTTTTTTTTTTTTTTCCCCGAGAAAGGGTCTAGCATGGTTTGGGGCAGGGGGGGAAAAAAAACCTGCTCCTGAGTTTGAGCAGTCTTTAGGATATTCAGTCCCTTTCCTAGGCCCTTGGGCTCAGTAGCCTCAGAGATACTCAGGAAAGTAGATTGGATGTGTGGGCCACCTTGGGGCAACACTGCCATCAGCTGTCTCTCAGGGCTCCTTTGGGGTGCCCTTTAGTTTGCGCAGGACCCTAGAGGACCATGCATGACCTGGGTCAGAGCCATGATAATGAAGTTTCTCTAGAACCGGGTGAGGAGCCCATGGCCTGCTGATTCCCCAAACAGCTTCCCTTCATGTTTCTCAGCCTCTGGACTGCAGGGACATCTCCTCCCAGCTCTGCAGCCCCGTTCCTCAGCCCGTGGGAGGGAGATAACTCATGGGACGCTACCTCTCTTCTCCCCAAAGTAGAGAGTCTGCTGGGCAGGGTTAGACCACTGTAGGGACGAGTCCTCATGGTCTTTCACTTGGCACTTGAGCACCACGGTGCCACCCGCCACCACTGTCTCATCAGATGTCCAGGGCTGACTGTCTGCAGGAGTAGAAGAGGGTTAGTTTCCAGATACAGTGGGGACCCCTCCACCCATTTCTGGGTTAAAGTCCACCTCATCTAATTACGACCATCCAAGGCCCATGTCTCTGTATTCTTTGGAACACATCACGGGGGAAGGAATAGGGGTGAGAGTGGGGGTAGGGGAAGACAGACCTTACTTCCTCTTGCTTTGAATGCACAGAAAAACAGCCACTTGTTGAATATTTACTGAATGAACTGACAGGGCCACAAACATGGAGAGGAATAAAGGCACCCCAAATCTACAGACACCATTCCACATGTATCTTTTCTGATAAGAGTGCTACCATCACCTTTTGAAAACACACATACAATTCTGTCATTCTCTTTTACCTTCCTGCCACCACCTGCATATGAGAGCAAGAACAGGAGAAGCAATTGTGACTAAGAATCCCCAAACTAAAGGTGAAGAAAAGGCCAAGTCGGCCCTTGGGTTATACATTCATTTACACAAGAGGTAGCTGATAAAACTGCAAAATAAACAAACAAAAAAAGATTAAAAAAAAAAAACAGGAACATTTTGACACAGACTTCTCAACTCCTCCAACAATAACTTCCCTTTAGTCATCAGCTCCCTTAACATATTCCTCTCGGTATCAGTGCTACCCACTTCCCAAATCAACATACAAACCCAACTCACCATCCTGATGTTATTTTAAAGAAGAATGGATTAAAGTTTTCCCTTTGATGTGATGGAGGGACATGGTTTCTAATCCCTTTCTCCTTAGTCAAGTTAAACAAAAGAAGATAATAAGATAACATATGGATGAGGCCTTTGAATTCCAAATATGCCTTCCAACCAGTTCGAGCTATGAGCCCTTCAGCCTGTCTGACACTTCCTTCCTTCACCCAATATTGTCCCATGTGCCCCCCAGCATGGACTGATTCCCAATATTGATTCCCTCATCTTTAGGTCTGACTTCCTAGGACCCAATAGCTTTGACCTTCCAGCTCTGATTTCTAAAACATCCAAACAGTTTCTTCTATCCTGCTAAGTTATTTAACCAGCAATGTCATCTGTGACTCGGAAACAAAGAAACATACTTCCTACATTCCCTAATTGAGCAGTTTAAAAAATTCCCCACACTCCCTATGGCACCAACCTTATCCCTACTTTATCTGCTTTCTCCTGTCTTTCTTGGTCTCCAGAGTTGCATTTTCAAGGAATATTCAATGAGCACTCCTGGCACAGAGGGGGGCCCTGAGGAGTGAAAGTGACCTGCCAGCATTGACACCAAGCACCAACAGCTCTGGGTGGCTGTCTCCAGAAGGGAGCCCAAAGCCAGGCTGGCAGTTTTAGCATTTAGAATCATAAAAATTAGGATGGACAGGGATCTTAAGGCTCATGGTATCCAATTCCCTCATTTTACAGATGGAGACAATGAGGCAATGTAAGTGAAGTGATTGCTTCAGATCATGCCACTGATCGATGGTTCCAGTTAGGACTAGAATCCTCCTGATTTGCAAGGCAGTGCTCTTTTCTCTGGAATGCTCCTCAGGTAATCGCCTAACTTGAGAACTAAAACTACAACTCTGATATTAGTGAGCCAGAGACTGGGTGGGCTGAATAAATGTGGAAGTGACATATTCCTTAAATATTTCAATGGAAGGGTTGGGAAGTCTTTCATTTACTGCTCACCATATAGTGATTTTTGACTAGTAATCCCATTGTCCCTTTCCTTTTGAAGAATTCTACCTCAATCGTGTCCTTCCAGAACCTCTTTATTCTGCATAATACAGTCCTCCCAGAATCATTTGATTTTTGGAAAAAGGTGTAGGGGAAACAGAGGTCTCTGTACTGGAGTGAGGGAAGGAGGAGTAGGTGCCAGAGAAGTTGGTGGTGTAGAACTAAGTACTAAAATGTCAGATGGAGAGGAGGAAGAGTGGTGTGGTAATGAGGGGAGTGAGCACACGGGGTGGAAGCAACATGAGTGGGAGATGATTTGAGAATGGCTGAGGGAACTGAGGGACATTGAGATGAGGGGGCCTGGATTCTCACCTTGACTGGCCAGCATGTCAGGGCTGCTCCAGACTGTGGAGCTGATGGCCTCGTCGAGTGGAGCCAGAGTCCCCAGCTCCAAATTCTGCTCTTGCCAGTAGCCTGGGGAGAGAGTCTCCATCAAGGATGAGCCCTACATGTAAGCTGCTATTGTTCGAGATCTGTACTTTCATTGCTGGGGATGGGGGAGAGGACTGGCCCCTATGAAAAGCACGTTCACCGGGGTACCTAAGAGAAGGTGGTCTTCTCACAAAGGGGAGAGATTAACTAAGAGTCGTGAAAAAGGAAGTGAAGTCCTTCTCTGAAAGGGTGAACTAAGGAGGATGCTAAGCTTTAGCAGTCAATCATGTAATGTTAGAGCCAACAGTGAGCTCAGAGATTGTCGGGTCCAGTTCTCCCAGTTCTCCCAGTTCACAGAAGAGGACGATGAGGCCCACAAGGGTTAAAAGTGAGTTGGTGAAGGTCATACAGAAACGTGAAAGATAACAAAGGCTCTTCATTTCAGATCCAGGATTCTTTCTGCTACACCATATTCTCTACTAAAGCAACGACAGGTTTAATAATTAGAAGATTCCATTTAATCCTTTAAATAAACCAGTTAAATAAGCATATTGGTATTATCATTTCTACCTCACAGAGAGGAGACAGAATGAAGCGACTTGCCCAAGGTCCTACAAACAGAAGAACAAAGACTGGAAATTAAATGCCTGCTTCCAAAGCCCAAGCTGTTTCAAGGTGAAACCCTCAGCCCTGAAGACAGAGACCATAGCTGGGGCTGCAAGTTGCCCCCGCCTTCCCAGATTGTTACCTTCTATCCAGAGTTCAGATTCTCAAGTTTTCCTCCTCCGCCCTCAGTCCCACCCACCACTTTATATCACTGACTCTGCTCCCTCATCTGGCACAACACATGCCCAAGGCCTGAGTCACGGCTCTCTTCCTAAACCCTTTTGTGAAGTAGTGTACAGTGTCCATGGCCGATTCCCCTAACTCAACCTGCGAGGCAGAGGGACAAAGAAATCAATTCGCAGAATCTCTCCAGCATCGCCCGTCGTAAACCCAGAAGTAGCCAATCACATACGAAAAACTCCGTGACGTCATCGGCTGCTGAGCAGAGTCCGGAGCTGCTCCTTGTCCCGGGGCCTGAGTCCCGGCAGAACTTCGCCAATCGTCACCTCCTCGCGCCGGCTCCGGAGCCAGCGGCGGTGGGGGTTGGGAGAGCAAAGGAATTTTGTTGTTGTTGTTACAACATTTTATCTGCTTTTCTTAAATTATGCATCAATCCTTACTTTGAGCTAAAAGTTTGGCTTCCTTCCTAAATTATAATAATTCTGCAGGTAGTGTTGATATCTGATTCATCTCCATATTTGGTACCAGCCCTATTAGAGCATATTGCACTTAGAAGGTGCTTAATAAATATTTCCTTAATGAATGAATCAAAGATGCTGAACATCTTCAGTTGGGGTAACTAGATTCAACATATGCCCGTGAAGAGGAAAGAGCAAATCAAATAGGCTAGGAAGAAATGAACCAAGGAAGATGGTAGATATTCCAGAGGCTGAAGCTCTAGAAGGTTACAAGATGGCGGGGTGGGGGCAGGGATCTCTATTTATTGATTACCTTATATGTGTCATCATCCAAGCCCTGTCTCTTATACACATCTAGATGTGTATAAGAGACAGGTACGGGGTGGCACGGGTGGCAGACCAAAAAGAGAAGTGGAAATGGGCTTAGGGTCCACGAGAAGAAAGGGAACGAGGGAGAGATCTGCCGAATCAAAGGGGAAGAGGGGAGAGGGCCAGGAGGGCGTGGGGGAGGGGAGAAGGGAGACAGACGGGGGAGGCAGCGGGGGTTAGAAGGCGTCCTCGCCTCCGGAGAGGCCTCTCAAGACGGCCTCGGAGACGCCGTCGCTCTTCACTCTTTCTCAGACATCCTGCAGGAGTTTGGAGACTTGACTCTATTCCCGAACAGGAGAAGCACTGATGTCCAAATGGGGAGGGGAATGCAACAGAGAAAAAAGTATCCGTAGCAGGTAGAAGTCGACAGGAGAGGGGACGAGGAAAGTGCTGATGAGGAGAGGCAGAAAAGATGAGGAGGGGAGAAAGAAAGGCGGCCAGGATGAGGTCGCCGAGGGGGCTCAGGGACTCTCCCCGGGGGCCGGGCTCTCACCCTGCTATCTTCTGTGGACCTCAAGCATGGAGGCAACTGGAAGTTGGTGAGTGTTTCGTGGTCTTTTCCAAGTAGTCTGTTTGTGGGTCCTTCAGTGGGAACCCAGATTGGTTGTGCTAAAGCTTGGCATGGTGGAGGGACAAGGAAAGCCAGAGAGGGGTCAGTGCTCAACCCTACAGTATTGGTACTCAGTATACAAAGTAAGCACTAAACAGACCTTTGCTCAAATGGAGAAAATAGCCTTCTCTTACGTTGGCATAAAGGCTTTCAGTTTTCAGAGTGGACTTGCAACCATGAATTCATGTCAAAACAACCTTGAGAGAGAGGCTGCCAGACAGGGTCCCTTTTTAGAAGTGAGGTCTGGAGAGGCTCAGTGACTTACCTAAAGGCACACAAATAGGGCCCCTTTCAAGGATCCTCTTTCTCCTGCTGCTTGGTGCTCTTAAAGCTTTTCAGCAGCTTCTCTTTCTTACGTTTCAGCCCACTGTATTGCAATTTTCTTTAGTTATCAGCCTCCTTATCTAAACTTTGAGTTGGTAAAGAGGGCAAGAGCCTTCTCTTTTTCATCTTTGTGTCTTCAGTACTTAGCCTATAGTGGGCCCTCAATACATTTAATTGCCTCTGGTAATTCATTCAGTCACAATTGGCACTCTGCTATGTCCATTGTCACTCAGGCAGAGCATGTCTTCTGTCCAAACAGCATGGATTTAGTCATCATTCTATTGCTCCTTATTCCATTTGTGCTGTTTTCGGCCTTCTCCTCCATTGCTTTTTTCCTTGCTTACATTCCATTCATCCCTCCCCTTCTCCTGCATTTTTTTTTTTTCCTGCATAGGATAAATAAGTGAAATGATGATGTTGGTCATTCAAACCAGACTGAATTGTTTAGTTGAGGGGTCTGATAACTAAATAAATAATCTCTAATAAATGGCATGTTGGGAATATGCTTGATATATTGTCTCTGTAGGTTTATAAGGAACTCATTCTGGTTTGCTATATTTTAAGGAACTCATTAAGAAATAGCTCTTTTTTTTTCCTGCAAGGGGTGATCTTTTCCCCTTTAATTCTCCAAAGTACTTATGATCTCCTGTCTCCTCTTGAGAATTGTCTGTTAATATGCCTGAAAGTTTTCTTGCTGTTTTTATAAAACTGTACACCTGTAATGATAAATTCTGAATAGCCACTCTCCTGGGAGCAGATGAGTGATTATATAATGTTATTCATAGAAACATGGATAAGTGGCAGAAATTATAACCTGGATTGTGTAAGCCTTGTTCTTTGGATTTAGATCTTGCCAATCGTTTATGACATCAGCATAAATTCCCTCAATGGGCTCAGACTGGAAAGAACTTAAGAGAGTGCTCTGAAAAGGTGGCATGCACTTTGAAGTAGAAATAGCGACAGTTCTCTTCAGGCAGGGTCACTGGAAGGAAATGTAGACTTTGAGACCATAAGCCCATTAGAAAGGGGAGGCCCAGGTTACTCACATAGAAAAAGTGATAATAGAGAGAGCTCCAGTCATATACGTCATGTTGTTTCCCTGCTTAGAAACCTTCACTGACTTCCCATCGTCTGCACATAACATCCACAAGATCCTGTGGTCTGATGCCAATGTGCCTTTCAGCTTTGTCTCTCCTTTACTTTACTCAGCCCATATCCCAGACATATGATGCTATTTGGAATTCTTTCTGTAACCCTTTGCTCTACAGCAAAGTTCATCTTCCCACAGTCACTCTGTTGCTAATGCCCTTCACCCATCTGCACACATCTAACCTCTAACCATCCTTAGAAGCCTGTTGGTGGCACTTCCTTCAAGAAGGCTTCCCTGATTGCCTCAGGTGGAAATCATTTCTGATTTTGTTGTTGTTGTTACAACATTTTATCTGCTTTTCTTAAATTATGCATCAATCCTTACTTTGAGCTAAAAGTTTGGCTTCCTTCCTAAATTATAATAATTCTGCAGGTAGTGTTGATATCTGATTCATCTCCATATTTGGTACCAGCCCTATTAGAGCATATTGCACTTAGAAGGTGCTTAATAAATATTTCCTTAATGAATGAATCAAAGATGCTGAACATCTTCAGTTGGGGTAACTAGATTCAACATATGCCCGTGAAGAGGAAAGAGCAAATCAAATAGGCTAGGAAGAAATGAACCAAGGAAGATGGTAGATATTCCAGAGGCTGAAGCTCTAGAAGGTTACAAGATGGCGGGGTGGGGGCAGGGATCTCTATTTATTGATTACCTTATATGTGTCATCATCCAAGCCAAGTGCTCTGTTTTCATTATTCCAAAATAACCTGTGTGTATGTGTTAGTCACTCAATCGTTGGGACCCCATGGATTGTAGCCTGCCAGGCTCCTCTGTCCATGGTATTTTCCAGGCAAGAATACTGGAGTGGGTTGCTTTTTCCTCCTCTAGGGGATCTTCCTGACCCAGGGATTGAACCCAGGTCTTCCACTTTGCAGGCAGATTCTTTACTGCCTGAGCCACCAGAGAAGCCTGAATAACCCTTTAATAGATATTATTATGCATATGTTAAGGATGAGTTAACTAAGACTCAGAAAATTTAAGTAACTTTTCCATATGATAGATCCAATAAGTACTGAGGTAGGGCAGCCTTTAAACTTAGATATCTCTGACCACAAAGCCCAGACATTTTTTGCACATCTTCACTACACTGCCTCCCTTTGTGTGTATGGTGGGGGGCAGAAGGTATAGTTGGAAAGATTCCTTCCTGCATTGCTAGCCAAGGTTTGTTCACCTAAACAATATTCACAACAGTCACCTGCAATACGATAAAAATTAACAGTGTAGCAAGTTGGAAGTGGGAGCTTGTGGTGTTGGTATGATTTATAACCACTGGGTTATATTTTCAATTGGATTCCTTAGTGCATCTTCATCTATACCTTTGGGGGCTCACCTCAAAGAGCTGGGATGATTCTTCAGTTAAGCAAGCAATAGATGTGTCTGGTTAAAACAGAATCCCCTCACATTTCCATAGCACTCTAGCTCTAGGCTATGAACTAAGATTGCCTTCTTGTTTGCTCTCAGTTGTCTGGGGCTTTTCTTAATGCTTGGCCTATTTACCCATGAGTTCCAGTATCTTCAGGACTCCCAGCATTTTAAAGGACAAAGTAGCCCTTTCACTCTGATTCCTTCCGAATGATTGTTCATATTAAGAGGAGCAGAGATGGGAACTGGAGACTTACTAATGTGCCTTTTAAAGCATACATTGACACCTGTGATTTTGTCTTTCACCCATAGTACAGGGCCTTACACATAGTAAGTACTCAATAAATATTTACTGAATAAATACATGAGTAGCTGAAATGAATAAAAATGTGTTATGTTTCCAATTTAAGCGATGATAGTAGGGACGTTTCTGTGCTTAAAGTTTATTGCTTGGTTGATGTATTTTCCCTGCCCTGTCTGTTTTGGGAATCCACACTGCATGGGCCTTACGGCCATATATAAAGTCACAGGTGCACATTTGGGGCAGTGGGGCAAGGGAACAGAGCTCCCCTGCATAACCACTGCTGGCCTTGCAGTGCTTGGGTCCAGAGCTCCACTTCCCAGATTATAGAGAACGCCAGCTCCTTGAGTAGGAGTTAATGGTGATGGTGATGGTGATGGTGATGATTCAGCATTTCTCTAACTCCAGAGTTAAAAATATTCTTCATCCCAGCCTACTTGTTATTCCTCACGACTACCATGGCAGGTGGGTGGAGGAGTGTTATCTCCAAGGGAAAAACACCCTGGGGGCTGTGGCCCAGAATGCTGAAGGGACCCACTTTTAGAAGGGTTTCCCCACCCCCATTGCTGGGCTCCCCAGCCAGGTGATCTCAGTCTTGATTCTTCCCTGACCCTAGCTATGTAGTGGATTCTTACATCTGTTTCTGAAGGGAGTGGCCATGACAAGCTCAGAACTAGAACTCAGTGCCTGCACCCTTTCCTTATGCCCAGAGCCATATTTTTCTTTAATAGTGAATGTCTGCTTCTGCATTTGGAAGAAAGTGGGCCAATCTCATCTGAGGCCCAATTTAATCCATAACTCCAAGATTTGGGAAGGGAGTTACTTTGACCTACGTATCTTTAGACCATAACATCCTGATCACAAAGAACTCTCTTTAAACTTCATCTCTCATGCTTGCTCTTGGGTTGCCAGGAATTCCGTTACTTCTGCAGAAGTCACTGTGTAATTTTCCTAGTCAAAGACTTTGAGGGCATGAGTGTCAAAATGTTCTCTCTCACTTCCTGCTCTACATTCCTTTTTAACTTTGTCTTCCCCAAGTCCCCAGTTCGCTTCTATTCCCAATATTACAAAGCAGTCAGATGAAAGAAAGCTGGGGCCACAGAGGTAAGGGTTATTTTGTCATCACGGCTTGTCTGTTTTTTCAGGTGTACTTCCTTCCCTTCGTGGCTCCTCAGGGCAGGCTCCTGTCCCCGCACAGGCAACATGATCCCCTAATGGATCTCCTCACTCAGCCCAGGTATGCTCCAGCTCACATCCACTTCAGAGCCTCAGAGCTCAGTCACGCTTCAGCTGCCTGCCTCCTGATCAGCCTCCTCTCCAGCTCACTGCCCCCGCCACCCTCTCTCTGGCTGGGCTGCTGAGGCCTTAGCTTCTCAGTGTTCCCTTCTTCCCTCCGTTATTTCTATTGTTTTCTGACTTTCCCTCCTGGAGTCTTGTTTATCTACTTTCTCTCTGGCTCCCAACAGCTTCTTGGCCCAAAGAAGTCACTACCCTTTGGGCATGGCTTTACTCTCCCTGGGGTGGCAGAGGTGGGAGCCGTGGGGGGGCGGAGGGGGGGCATACAGGATATAAGTCAAACTGGATGATGAATAGGGTAGGGAAGAGCACCTTCCCTGTAAGGAGTCTCTAACATACTGATTAGCCACCGTAGCTTGGTAAAGTGTAGCCAAGAGAACAAGGGATCTTTATAGAATGAGGGATCTTATTCAGGTGATCCAAGAGACTTAGGTTTGGAAGGGATGAATCTGGGCTCAAACAGGTTTATTATTGTAGGCTGGCAGATACCTTTTGGTTACATCCTAAGCAGTTGTTAGAAATGAAAGGCTTTTGTTTCCTGGACTTGGAATGGTGTGGCACTTAGCTTTTCCAGGCTGAATGAGGAGGAGGGGATCTTTAGGGTAGTTGGCTAGTTGACTAGCTTGCCTGCAGAGGGTGTGAGGTTGAGGTTAAAATAAAAAGCACATTGTGGTGTTAACCCTCTTTTCACTAAAAAACAAACAAACAAAAAACAGTTATCCCAAATGTTTTCTCATATCCAAGTGTTTTTTAAAAAAACCCACATTTAAGATGCCATGAGTAACTATATCTGTTTGCTAAAGCCCTGCAATCAATTCGCATGTTCTGGTCATTTTCTACTGACCCCTACTGGCCAGAGTTGGTTATTCCTAAGATCATTTTGAGTCTTTCAGGCAAGAATGTAACTGATGTCCTTTCTGACTCCACTACCAAAGTTCAATAATTCCTCACCTTCTTTTCTTGCACCTCATTCTTCCCAACGACTTCACTTTCACTTTTCACTTTCATGCATTGGAGAAGGAAATGGCAACCCACTCCAGTGTTCTTGCCTGGAGAATCCCAGGGACGGGGGAGCCTGGTGGGCTACCGTCTATGGGGTCACACAGAGTCGGACACGACTGAAGTGACTTAGCAGCAGCAGCAGCAGCATTCTTCCCAAAATATTTTCCCGTCTATGATTCTTAGGTTTCCCTAGTGGCTTAGATGGTAAAGAATCCACCTGCAATGCGGGAGACCTAGATTCAATGCCTGGGTTGGGAAGACCTCCTAGAGAAGGGAATAGCTACCCACTCCAGTATTCTTGCCTGGAGAACTCCACGGACAGAGGAGCCCGCAGCTTACAGTCCACAGAGATGCAAAGAGTCAGACACAACTGAGTGACTTTCACTTTCACTATGATTCTTTCAGAGTTGATAAAAATCCCAAATAGTGTCTAGTGCACACTTTCTGTTTTAAAGACGGAAAATCCAAGGTTCACAGAGGCTTAGAAACTTCTAAGCGTGGTCACATAGGCAGTTAGTGGTAGCTGGGTTCATAACCCCAGTCTTCTGTCCTCATTGTCAGTCGTGTGCACTAGCTAATTTGGAAGTTAAGTTACCATTTAGTGTGACTTTACTTCCAGTGACATCCACTCTTCCTGCTTCCCATCTCCCTCTGCATTGCTGTGAGGAACTCTAGGACTCTGGACCTCCAGGGAAGTAACTCTGCTAAATGCTGGGCAGGTTAGAGAAGTTGGGGTGAAATGAGGAAGTAGAAGGTGCGAATAATGTCACCCTACAGATGTCACCATCTTCCTGGCAGATTCTGATTCTTACAAAAGAGGAGGCCCTGGGGCTGAAGCCGCTTCCGTGCCCTTAGGAATTAAAAGGGTGATGAGGAGGGTGGGCTGTGTGAGTGTTAGCATCTGTGTGGAGAGCTGGGGGATGCTAACCCGATTGTGATGTGGGAGACAGAGACTAGAAGGGAGAAAGCCGCAGAGGAGCTTATCCTATTCTTGAGCTAGTGACAGAAAAAATCTGGAGGCAGAAGTGGGCTTGCAGTAGGCTGAGGGGGGGCCCTCGGAGACTTAGTTAAGATTCTGAGGAGCAGAGACTGGGAAGTGGGTGGCAGAGAAGGAGGTGGGGACAGCTGTTGCTTTGATTTGCTATTGAGTCAGTGTTCTCAGTGCATTAGCACTGGGAGGGAGCCCCGGGCTGGCCCCCAACACAAACAAGCCCCTCTGGAGCCAACACAGTGTTGTAGCGAGAACTGCAGTGGGGAGACAAAAAAGGAAGGGGATCTAATCCCGAAAGAGCCCCTTCCTTGCCTTAGCTCCTGCCTTCCAGGACTGGGCTGTGTGCTCCAGACAAGCATCTAGTGTTCTGTACTAAGAGGCTGGGTAGGGTTGATGAGACACAGCAGAGCGGATGGCTTTGTAAGAGCTGCTGGGAGCACAGGTTCTGTGCAGGGGGTTGACTCTCACCGTTTATTTCTCAAGCAAGCCCCTAAGGTCGGGCATGAAATCAACCTTGAACCATTTTAGAAGCATCCTTTCACCCCCATCTCCTCATTCCCTTCCCACCATGCTCACATCCTCAGAAAGCAGGACAGATATGACCTGGGTCTGTGTTCTAACGCAACAGAGAGTCGGGAGGCCAGATTTTGAACTCTTAGATGTCCCTTGAGCCAAGTGCAGGCACTTTATACCCTTTCTCTAAGTGTATGTAATTGCTCTCACACGTCTGTAATAGAATTGGGGAAAAAATCACCCCCATCTTAGGAAAGTACTTAGGAAAGGAAACATAACAGAGTCAGTGTGGAGTAAATGAAAGCATAATTAAGTTTAACTTGTTGGAAAATATGTTTAGCCATGAGAAAACAGGAACTGGGAATAGGCAGAAAAGCCCAGGAACATTGGGGAGAAGTAAAGAACAGATTCCCTAAGGAATATTCATCCAGGTGCCAAAGCCTGGCTCCTAATTGTCCAGAGCCACAAAACCTGTTTGAACAGATGAATGAGTTCCCTTCTCAACAGGCTGTATCTTATTCTCCTTTGCTCTTAATGTCACACTGTAGATAGTTTAGGCGGATGGCTTGGTGTGGTGGGATAACAATGCTGTGAAAAAGTTTAATTTGTTAGAAGTCAGGCAAGAGAGCATTCTGGCTCTCTGCCGGCTCTCATCTTACTGACTTGTTTTTACTGTTTCTCTTCACTGGGTGATCAGAGTCAGGGTGTGGATGACAGGTTCAGGGCAGTGATTAGGAGCATCACATGGAGAAAAAACTGCTCTGCTCTGCACACCCACACTGCTCTGGGTCCCCCTCTTCTGCCAATCCCAGCTGAGATTTAGTCTCTTCCCTTCACTTTTCTCACCTAAAAATGTATTTTGCAGCAAGTGGCACATTATTCAATTAGCCTTATTCTGTGCCTTCCTGGGAATTTAGCTCTTTTGTGAGACAGATACATTCCTCCAAGCCTACAGATGTCACAGTCCCTGAAATGGCCATTAATTTTGCCATCCCAAAGTTCTCTTCTCCTTAAACTATCATTGAGTGTCTCATCTTTAATGTGGACGTACATTCAATTCTGTTCCCCAAGATGCATATATATTTCAACCTGGTTTCTCTCTTTTTCCCCTTCAGCACGTGTCCCTCAACACACACATGATGACTAGTTTTCACTCTTTGTATCTCTGTTTTCCTTTTTTATTTTTCTTGTCATAAACACAGCTTTTCTTATGACCCAGATACAGAGCCCTTTTCACAAGCCCATTATTAATCAGAACCCCTTACGTCTGTCCAGCAAACCATATGGTTTAAACTCAGAGATTCTCCTCAAAGCAGAATTCAGAATCCTGCTCAGACTCCCCAGGAGAGGGCCAGAATCCTCTTCTCCCCAGGGCTGAGCTCAGTCCATCTGTCACTGACACTGGACTCCAGGGCTTGGAAACCAGAAGAGAGTTGGCATGAAGCACCAATTGAAGATAAATGAGAATGTGTGAGGCCCATGGGCTAGTGATGGTGGTTTTTATATTTGGTTGAGATTATAGGATGAGATGAGTGGAGGAAATATATAATATGTGTTTGGAAGTATCTGCTCCTTAAGAACTAGAGTAAGAACTAGTAAGAACAAGTGAGGGTAGTCTCCTGCTTTGTTTACATTTGCGGAGGGACCAATGATTAGGAGCAGATGGTAAAACAGTCCTCTCATTTTATGATAATGAAAAAACCTTGCTCTTCAAAGACTGACCTAGGCTAGGCTAAGTCTCAAGTAACTTGTCGTCTAGGTATTTGTTAGACTCTTGCTGGGTTTCCAAGGAGGGTTGGGTATTTAAGTTAGAGACTCAATAAACCAGTTCACCTTCTGAAGCTTTTTCACTCTGAGGCTTTGGCTGGAATTCTAGAATCCAAATGGGAAGTAAAGAGCCAGATCCCAGAAGAAAAAATGAAGGCAAGAAGCAAGGATCTGCATATTCCCAGTAAAACCTGGTGTTGGAAGGACTAGTTTTCCATTCTACCTTGCTGATATCTGTGGCTGTATGAAGGAAGTAGAGAGCTAAATAATGGTTAGCTTAGAGATGAATGGCTGAGATACCAGCCTTCATTTCTTTTTTTTTTCCCTCGGGTGAGGTGATATGTCTGACCTTTTTTGACCCTGAACTGGAAGTAAATGAGCCAAAGGTGCTTATAATTAGCAATCAATACACAATTAGTGTAGGTCTAGCTGGGGTAAGGAAAAATGAATCCTGAGAGAAAATAACATTTTAGTTCTTATCATTCTCCTGGAGACCTCTGGGAGAAAGATGGAGTGAGATGAGAGGGTTAAAGAACCCCAGAGGTAAGCGCTCACATAGAAGAATGATACACATATTGAAAACAAAATCTGGAATCTCTGCATTAGAATCCTTTCAGAAACATGTCTGCTCTTGATGAGAACAGGGGGCTCAGGGAGATGAGTAGATGCGAGATACTCCAGCTGTTACCATAACCCTAATTCTGTCTTCTTGAAAGCTCACTCATGGAGATAAATCACTTCCATTACCTGTCCTTGAGGAATGAAATTTCTCCTTGTTTCAAATAAGGAAATGGAAGGGGGGTACTGGAAATTAATTCTGGAAACCTGTCTCTCCAGCTTCACTCTGTATAGGTCATTCATAAGTGTTAACTATTATATGAACTATTATGCAGAATTGACAGGGGGAAATCATCATTGAGGGGAAGAGAAGCTTGTATAGCTCTGATGTGATGGGAGGAACAGGCTGTCTAGTCTCAGACTGGCAGGGGCTGAGCATTCTTGGCTCCTTGCTGCACTTGACATCATCAGCTTATTGGCAGATCACCCAAAAGAGTAGCAGAGTCCAGTTTAAAGATGCATCTTCTGAGATATGGCCAAGGACTTGGACTCTGGGATAAGATGGTTACATTAAGGCCATTTAGTCTATACAAGATGGCTACAATGATGAGGAACATGAGTCATGGATTTGGTATTTATTCTGAGGTGCCAACCTAGATATTGTCTTTATGTTTACTGCTAAGGCCGAGGGGAAAGGGACAATGAGTATCATGACAGGACAGTTTGAGTTGCTTGTCAGGCTCAGAGTGGTGTTAAGAGGTGTGTGCATATAACTGAGTAGGACTCATTTTGCATTCTACATGTATGGTGTATATGTGGTAACATTCTATGCCTCTTCCATATTGCATTATCTATTCTGAGGTGCCAACCTAGATATTGTCTTTATGTTTACTGCTAAGGCCGAGGGGAAAGGGACAATGAGTATCATGACAGGACAGTTTGAGTTGCTTGTCAGGCTCAGAGTGGTGTTAAGAGGTGTGTGCATATGACTGAGTAGGACTCATTTTGCATTCTACATGTATGGTGTATATGTGGTAACTACATGAGCAATGCTGTCTCAATCTAAGCCACGACTGTTTGTAGTTCTGTTTTAAATCTATGAGCCCATGTATAGCAAAACATCTGGTTCTTTTGAGGCCATTTGAGGTCACTGTAGGCCCTCATCTCCTGAACATTGCAAACAATGCTTTTCCACCTCAGAATTATTTGTTTTTTCTGCCCCCTTCCTACAGGTGATTAGGTGGTTATGGAGACTCTCCAGATCTGGTCTTGTTCCCCTCTTGCTGGCAGAGCCAGTCAGAAATGATAGCCAAGATCATGTGTGTGTTTGTGGTAGGAGGAGGGAAATCCCATCCCTGTTTTGAGGGCTGCACTGTGGAGAGTAAAGAGGTTAGGAATTTGGATGGGGAGCAGGACCACGGAGAGCAGCAAGAAGAGCCTGGAGTGTCCCCGTCAGGGGCTAGCACCATGGAGAGCTCAAAGCACCTGTGGTTTGTTCCACAAAGAACAGAAAAACCAGGATCATGGGTTAAGGCAGCCAGATCGCAAACAATCCAACGAGAAAGAGCAGACATCAGGGCTTCTGCTAGGATCACGCCACACCCATCATTTGCTCTCAAAGGCCTTCTCGAGTACTTTGTTTGAACCTACCACACATGCAACCCAGAGATGGTGCTAAAAAAGTGAGGACCGCCACCGGACTGAGTTTGTCAACATAAGCCTCAGTAATTATAGAAATTACATAAGAATCAGTGGTGGTGGAGAGAGTTTTGATTTGCTGCAACCAATTATGAATGACATTAAGAGTATCTTTTAATGTGGGAAACAGTGCCACAAAGCCTGTGTCTCCTCAGAGACACTAGACATAAGGAAGCCAAAATGTGTGTTATAGTTAGGTATGGTATGGGACCCGGAGAAGGAAATGGCAACCCACTCCAGTATTCATGCCTGGAAAATCCCACGGACAGAGGAGCCTGGTGGGCTACAGTCCAAGGGGTCACAAGAGAGCGGGACAGGACTTAGAAACTAAACAACAAAGGGTATGGCATGTGTCAGTCAAATGCTCTAAGTCACCCCAAATTGATGTGAACAGTCCAATCTTGATCATACATGGAAAAGCATAATGGGTTATGCTTTGTAAAAAGGGCATTGTCCTCAGGACTTAGAGGTCTTTGTGTTAGTTGGGAAATTTGGCCACTCTCTTTAGACTTAGGGAAATTTTGGTAAAGGGACAGATAGCTCTCTCTTTCAGTGCTTCTTGCTTCAGTGAAGAATATATAGCTTTAATGAGCTTATATTTTGTAAAAAAGAAAAATCTCGGCAGTTTCATGTGTTCAAGACTCCTGTCTCGGTGCTAGAATGGATGGATCTCCTTGTGGGAACAGGGTTGGATTGGGTTTCTACTTGGGTTGTAAAATCCCTGAGCATCAGCTGGCTCTGACCTGGTAAAAAATCATCTCTACTGCTGAAAGAGGCAGGTCTTTGATCCCAGACTAGTTCTTCCCTATTTTTCAGTACATGGAGTATTTGCTCTTAATTTGACTGAGTTCTTAAGGACCTGAATCTTTTTCTGATGGCTTGCTTTTCCAGGCTTTTTTTTTTTTTTTTTTTGTGGTTTGTTTTTCTTTTATCTCTTATAAGCATTCTCATGAGGATTGCTATTCTCAGAGTTTATGGATGGGTCTCTAGGACATGACCTCATCTTGGAAACAAAATGTTCCAGTGCATGGACCTATAGCCAGTGATGAAACAGGAAGTGTTAACTTGTAGCATAAAAGATGAAAGGAGAAGATATAATTACCAAAACTTTCTAATACCCTGGCTTTTTCATTCAGTAGTCAGTTAGGAATTGGTGCATTCTACAGCTTGCATTCATGGAAAACCTGGAGCCTAGATTACCAATCTTCAGTAAAATTCCATTACTGGGAAATAGATGACAAAAAAGGGATTGTTGACTTGGTTCTGTTGGAGTAGGAAACAACAAAGAATGTGACTAGCTTCAGCCCTCGGGGTTTAATTTCTCTGATGATAACTGTGAGGGTTTTTTCCTTAAGTTATTTTTTGTGACCTAAGGACCAGAAGCTTTTGATTCCAGTACATATTATTTGGACTCCAAGAAAGCAGTGATGACAAGGGGTACCACAATCACATCTAAGAATTTTCAGAGCAATGGCACAACGACCTGGTCTGCTGTTACAGAGTGACCAGAACACCAAAAAGATGCCATCTGTGGAATTTTATGGCTGCAGAACTATGAGTCATTCTTCAAGTGAATAGTGACTGTCTCCAACAAGGCACTGTTGAAATTAGATTTGGACCTCCTTTCTCGCTCAGTTGGAAGAGGAGAGAGAGGAAGAGAGAGAACAAGAACCTAAGGATAGTGAACTGTCTCATTTATTGTCAGTCTGGGGTAGAGGATTTCAAACTGTATGTAGCAGAACCTCTCTGTGCCTTAAGGATTAGGGGAAGTATAGGGGAAGTCAAGAAGAAGGGCGAGAGGGTTTCAGGTCTTATCTGTTTCAAAAAGAGTAATTTTCCTTTGATCTGTTTTATTTATTTGGTAAAGAACCTTCACATCTTTAAAGATAAAAGTGAGAAAACCACTGTGCCAGAGGAACTACCGAGCCAGCAGTGCCGCCGAGCCCCAGGGAGAGCTCAGGCCAGAGTTTTTGCTGTAACTGCTGGAATAGGCAGTTGATATGTACAGCTTGGGTCCCACATCAGACAGACTGGTTCTGTATGGAATTAACTAAACTCTACGATACCAGTGTCTCTCTGATGCTTCCAGCTTCTCTGTGCCAGAAAATGCCACGTCTGAAGGGAGAGCATTTCCTTCCCAAGGATTCCCAGCTGCAACTGGGAAGAGAACAGAACGAGAACAGCTACAGCTGCAACCAGGAAAAGAAACTGGATGCAGTAGGCCTGCCAAGCAGATCCGTGGGCAGCTCGAGAGTGAGCGCCTGCTGGACTTCTCCGGCACATTGGGCATGATCTCGACACTGGGCAGCTGGCCAGGGGGCTGCAGAATGGACGGCAGTGGACAGAAGGTCATTGGGAAGGGAAAGATGTTCATGTGTGAGGCAGTGCACTCCAAGGTTAAACTGCTATATCTTGATCTGAAGGAAAGGGAAGCTGCCCACCTGTCTGTTTCTGTACCAGATCAACTCACAGAGTGCTGGAAAAATTTTGAAAAAGAAAAACAGAGGGAGGTTGGTCGCAATGTTGAATGTCGAACAGCTCACCAGAGAGACAACCACAAGATACATTAAGTTCATGGGCCTTGTAATCCCCCAAACCTGGAACTGCCAACTTCTGCCAACACCAGGGGAGAAATGTGAGAAGGAAGGGGCAGGTGGCTCACTCAGGATGTCTAAGCCTGAGTTTCGAACCACAGCACTAAGGTCAGGTTCAGATAACAATTGTTTGCCCTTCTCCAGCCTCTCAATCCCTGTTCAGTCTGATGAAAGTGTATACACTTAAAAAGTGTATACTGTACTCCAGGGAGCTGTGTGCTGCCACTGAGCTCCCTGCCCAGGCCCCTCAGGAACCCCAGGTCAGGGGTCCTAGACACACCTGTATGAGCCTGGGCAGAATGGTCATCAGGACCGCCACCCGTGGGTATTAAATCTGTACACCTGCCTCCCACATCAGAGTGGGCCTGTTTTGATCCCAAAGCTAGGAAGTAGAATTAATTTAGCTAGAAGATGGTACATGGTTGTGTCTCTTGTGCATCAGTGCATCCTGAGACATTATAGCCAGACATACGTCCACTGTCAGGGCAGGTAATGCTCTAGAAGGACAGCGATGCTTGATTTGACTCTTTTTTGGGAACAGATCTTCTAAACCATCTCCAAATTCTCAATCCCTCCTCCAGACATTCTCCATTCAAAATTTACTGGCTTCCACTCTTCCCTCAAGCCACTGCTATGAGAGGTATATATATATTTATAAGGATAAATCATTTCTTTTCCTCTAAATCTTAAGCCTGAGTAGGGGCTGAGCCCCCAGATTGAGGACTAAGAAAGAAGAGTGCAGTTGGTGAAGAAAGACCTGGCTAGTACACAGATTACTCTCTTCTCCAGTGTTTGTTTACATCCTAGCGTTGAAGAGCTGACAGCTTTCTGGGATGACTTCGTTCTGTTGAGGTTCCAGCCTGCCCCATCAGTTCCCATTGCCAAACAGAGGCAGTTTGGGTCACACTTGTCTCTCTTAAACACAGGTAGCAGCATGGGAAGGCCAGGGGCTGCAGGTGAAAGTCAAGGCCTAGAAGAGAGTCCTTATTTGGGGATGTGCACCGCACCCAGCAACCTCTCCTTTGCCTTGCACTTAGCCTGCCCTCCCGCAGGACTCTCTTCACCTCCTCGGTGAGTAGGGTCATCATCACAGCCATCCAGGGGAAGGGAGGTTCCACACAGGGGAGAGAAGGGGCCTCTGCCCCGTGGTGACTTGGGTAGGAACTCCCTTGGGGAGTGTGAATGGATACAGAGTAGAAGGAGCCAGCCTGCAAGCTGCCCAGTGTCCCCGTAACACCAGAAGCTCCTTCTTCATGATGGAGATAGGACTTGGGGAGCAGGTCAGGCGAGATGGAGCAAGTATTCCTCCAGCACCCTGGCTCTTCGCCTGTTTCCTTCAGATGAAATTCTCTACATCATCCTCCCCAGTTTCAACCCCTCCCCTCTCCACCCCCGCCCCGCCCTGTGCCCATCCCTGCTGGCCACTGGGTCCATCGCCCAGGAGCCGCCTCCCCTTTCTCCTCCCCTGCGGTTCTTTCTGTTTTTCGTTGGCTTCTGGCCGGGCATAGGCCACCACCCTCCCCCTCACTCTCCCCACATCCCCTGGCTCCGCAGAGGTCCCGGGCCCCCTCCCCTCCCCCAGCCCAGCCCGCCTCTGCCAGGGGCGGAGGAGACTGGAGGATGCATTCCTTTAGTCCCCTCACCGCCTGCCCTCCCTCCTCCAGGGACCTGAGGCTCTGAGCTGTGCCTCTCTTCCCGGTCTCCCTACAAAGTGTCCCCTGCCACCCTGTTAAGCGTCAGCAACCTTTACGAAAGCTGAGGTGCCCCCACAGCGCTGACCTACATAGCCCGGCCCGGGGCGGGAGGGGGCCCCTAGCCCCTCACCCCACCCGCCTGCCGCACCCCCTCCGCGCCGTCGTGGTGCCTTCCACCCTCTCCCCCGGGAGCTCCACCAGCCCGGCTCGGGCGTGGAGCGGAGGGAGCGAGCTGGCTCAGCAGTGGGACCCGGCGCCCACCCCTCCTAGACTTGGGGTGGAGGGAGGGGAGTCGGGCAGGGCCTGGGGCCAGCTGGCGGGAGCTGCCACTGCAGGCCTGGGCAAGGGCGTGCCCACTACCCCGAGAGCTTCCAGCCCCGCCCTCCTTCCTTTGGCAACTGGGGATCCCCAGGAGTGGGATGCCCCTAGGGTGCCCCTATCAACAGTGTGCCCAGGGACATCTCTACAATGGGTAACCAGTTACCCTGGTCTTTTTCCAAAGCACTAACATCCCTAGTTCCTCTGACGAAAGAGCCCCTACTTAGACGTCCAGCAATAATTTGTGGCCCCAGGCAATTTCCTTTAAAAGGCATCTTCCAGCAAGCCCCCAGGCCATGGGAATCAACACTTCCCTCAATCCCTCAAAGAAATTACTCCCAGTCTAAAAACAGCGGTTTCTCTTCAGATTCTGCCTAACTGAGCAGCCTACAACGCAACTCAGTGGTTTCCCCCCTTAATCCTTTCTATTCCCCGACTTTACTCCCTACCTTTTCCAATATGTTTCTTCTTTATATTTCGGAGGATCTTATCCTTCCTTTTTCAAGTTTTAGTGAGTAAGATTCTAGGTGAATGGTGTGATCTACAGATTCTCAGGAAGCTCCTCTTAAGGACCTTACATGGCTAATGCAGTTCTTGCCCCTGAGGCCAGATACAAGATGAATGAGAGAAGTAGGGTGTCTGTACTTGCTCTTGGCTCAAGAGTTCCAAGCCCCCAGAGTTTTCTTTCTTTTTTTTTAAATTGTGATTGAAGATCTCTGGAGGAGGCTTGGTAGATCTCAGAAAGAGATCCTCTTGAGTCAGTTTTGCTCCAACTTAGCTCTTAGGTATACACTCCTAAATTTTCAGTTCAGTCGCTCAGTCGTGTCCGACTCTTTGCGACCCCATGAATCGCAGCACGCCAGGCCTCCCTGTTCATCACCATCTCTCGGAGTTCACTCAGACTCACATCCATCGAGTCAGTGATGCCATCCAGCCATCTCATCCTCGGTCGTCCCCTTCTCCTCCTGCCCCCAATCCCTCCCAGCATCAGAGTCTTAGGATCTCTGAATCAAAGAATTTTATGTATATGAGTATTTTTTAGAAAAAATTTGGTACAATCCTTATTACACAGGTGCAATTGAGATTCAAAGGGTATGAACTGATCTATCCAAGATTAGAATGACAATAGTAGAAAACACAAGTGTTGGCCAGGACATGGAATAATATGATTTTTGAAATGCCCTCTAGTCTCTTGGGTAGTATGTACAGATGTGAGAGTTGGACTATAAAAAAGGCTGAACACCAAAGAATTGATGCTTTTCACCTGTGGTGTTGGAGAAGATTCTTGAGAGTCCCTTGGACTACAAGGAGATCCAACCAGTCAATCCTAAAGGAAATCAACCCTGAATATTCATTGGATATTGCACTGAAGTGCCAATACTTTGGCCACCTGATTTGAAGAGCTGACTCATTGGGAAAGACCCTGATGCTGGGAATGATTGAGGGCAAGAGGAGAAGGGATGACAGAGGATGAGATGGTTGGATGGCATCACTGACTCAATGGACGTGAGTTTGAGCAAACTCTGGGAGATAGTGAAGGACAGGGCAGTTCGTGGGGTCACAAAGATTTGGACACAACCTAGCAACAGAACAACAACCAATCCTGGAGGCCAGTTTTGTCCCTAGATGAGAGATTTGGGTGCCTGTCTTCTAACTTCTGGGTCCATCCCCTTTCTGCACTGACTCTACATCACCATGCTAATCTTTAATGTTTGAGTAATCTTTCCCCCTCTCTACTGGAAAAACCATAGCCTTGACTAGACGGACCTTGGTCGGCAAAGTAATGTCTCTGCTTTTGAATATGCTATCTAGGTTGATCATAACTTTTCTTCCAAGGAGTAAACATCTTTTAATTTCATGGCTGCAGTCACCATCTGCAGTGATTTTGGAGCCCAAAAAAATAAAGTCTGACACTGTTTCCACTGTTTCCCCATCTATTTCCCATGAAGTGATGGGACTGGATGCCATGATCTTCATTTTTTGAATGTTGAGCTTTAAGCCAACTTTTTCACTCTCCTCTTTCACTTTCATCAAGAGGCTTTTGAGTTCCTCTTCACCTTCTGCCATAAGGGTGGTGTCATCTGTGTATCTGAGGAGCCTGGCGTGCTGTGGTTCATGAGGTCGCAAAGAGTCGGACACGACTGAGCAACTGAACTAAACTGAACTGAATCTTTCTCCCCTCAGACAGCTTTGCAGCTGTCTGTGATGGACTAAATGTCTGTCCCTTGGTAACTCAAGGACAAGGATGTGAAAGAAAGTGAAGTTGCTCAATCATGTCCAACTCTTTGAGAACCCATGGACTGTAGCCCACCAGGCTCCTCCGGCCATGGGATTCTCCAGGCAAGAATACTAGAGTGGGTTGCCATTTCCTTCTCCAGGGAATCTTCCTGACCCAATGATTGAACCTGGGTCTCCCACATTGCAGGTAGATGTTTTAACCTCTGAGCCACCAGGGAACAAGGATGTGGAAGGTACTCTGTAATCAGTAAAGCTCTATATAAATGTTAGTCACTGGTGGCGAGGACAAGAGAGAATATTCTCCAGGAAGACCCTTAAGGATAGCCAGAAAGCTGCCCCTCTGTTTTTCTTCTCACTGTTTGTGGAGTTTACCCATGGTTTCTGGAAGAGGAGCTCTGCCTACCTCTTGACCATTTCTTGAATGTCTGGGTGGTTATTAAGAATTATTTATAAGACAGTTTTTGACCACCTTGGGTTGTCTGACTTGCCTGCCTTGACTCATCTCAGTGACTCCAAACTGTCCTGCTGCATTGGGGTTCTCTGTCTCCCTGGGGGTTCTCTGATACCTTGAAATCTCTGAGTCAGAGATGGAAGGGGAAGTGTGCTTGAAAGATACAATAAGGACACCTGGTATAAGAAAGAGGAGAGGCTGTGCTATGGGATGGGCAGGAGGGAAGATACAGGGGAAAATGGACCTTCTGACTAAGGTGGGATTAGGTTGGCGTGAATTTAGTCATGCAGCAAAAAGGAACGAGTGGGTGTGTTTTCAAAGAGAGAATGAAGCTTCAGAGAAGAACCATGCTATCCTAGTTAAAGAGTCTTGATGGATAAAGAGTATTATCTTTGGAGCTAGAAGTTTTAAAGATCATCTAAGTGGGATTAAGAGAGGACAGGTTCGTGTTGGGGGGAATGAGAGTGGGGATGGGTAGGATTGGGACGCTAGGATGTAGGATTAGGTCCCAAGCTTCTGTAACTAATCACCTTTTCCATCTGCTGCTCTGCTGATCCGCTTCTGCCTGTCCTTTAATTCTCTAACGACTCTGCTGGTCTGGCCCCACCCTCTACTGTAACTGCAAGGGAAGAGAACCAAGGGTGGGAGGAGAGGGGGAGAGCTTTTGTGGAGAGTATTAAGCATGAGCAAATGAGACTCTGGAATGCTCTTTTCCTACTAGTTCCTTCTCTCTTTTCTGCATCATCAGCATCATCTTGGCAGCACTTTAGGGTCTGGGAGTAGGAAGCAGTCATTGGCTTTTAGAAATACAGGATAAAAGAGTATTAGAATTGTAAGGGACCTTCAAGATTACCTAATGACTACCCCTTGTTGAACAGATAAAGAAAATGAAACACAGAGGGCTTAGGTGACTTCTGTGTTCACACAGCTGTGGAGTAGAGGGGTTACAGTATTGGATAAATAAGGCAGATATACCCATGGGAGCAGGAGGGATAAGAAGAATCGTTTTTCTCTGGGAGTGTCCACTTTGAGGAATTCTCGCTCCTGGCTATCTCAGAGTGAAAGGGTCATGTCTCCTGCAGAGGCAGATGGATCCATTTGGAATAGCTCCTTACCTCTAACCATTCTAATGCTCTTTGTCCCTGGGCACCCAGCCTCTTACGGGCAGTGCATTCACTAGGAATAGAGTTTTACAAAGAAAGCCTGAACTACAAGGATTATCCTCAGTCAGAAAACAGGTAAAATAAAAGTATCCATGTTGCATTGTGATCACTATGGTTACTTTTCACTGTAAAATGCTATGATATACAATCAGTGTATCCCAGAGACTTGCACAGAGTCTAGAGCGGGTTGTCTGTGGGATTCAAGAACTGGTCACCACAGTGAGAACTGGGGGGAGCAAAAAAGGGGAGTGGAGAGAAGGCTGGCTCCTGGGTGCCCTTGTCCACTCAGCAATAGCCTGGGTGGCTGGGGGTGAGGAATGTGGCTCTGGCACCGGTTCTGGGCTGGATGCAGCTGTGTGGGCCCTGGGCATTCCTTTCCCCACGTGGCTCCTCTTAGGGATGGAGGAGGGCAGGAACTTGGCCTGAGTGGGGTGAATACTACATATTCATCTAGGAGGGGAGTGAGAGCACCTGCAGGAAAGAACCGCGGAACCCTGGCTCAGTTGTGCTTTGCCCTCTAACCCTTGACCTCTGTATGACTTTTTCTTTATCAGTAAATTCTACACAGGTTTCCACATTTGCTTTCCCCTTTAATCTTCCACCCAAGTAAACCAAGATTCCTCATACTGCTTCATATTTCTATTATCCAGTTTTAATTAACCCTATCCTTAATAAAAACCTTTGTATGTGTTTTAATTCTAACCTTAATTGAATTCCAATTTCAACCCTAACCCTAATCTTTTATAGACTCTAACTACTAATTCTAATACCAACTCCAATTTAATTGTTAATTTTAAGCAGCATCTTAATTTTCACCTGTTGTAAGCCACCAATTTGGGACAGCAACTTGTTCATAATAAAAATGATCATAGGTACCATTTTGGGGGGGAAGGGGAGTGGGAGCAGCTTTCCTGATAGCTCAGCTGGTAAAAAGTCTGCTTGCAACGCAGAAGACCTGGGTTCAATCCCTGGGTTGGGAAGATCCCCTGGAGGAGGGTGTGGCAGTATTCTTGCCTGGGAATCCCCATGGGCAGAGGAGCCCGGTGGGCTATAGTCTATGGGGTCGCAAAGAGTCAAACATAACTGAACAACTAAGCACATACCAGTTTTTGGAAAATCTGTTGTGAGAATCTGTTGTACGCCAGACTGCACTGGGTCCTTTACTTGCACGGCATGTCATTTAATACCTGAAATACCCTAATGTGGTTGAGATTATTAGCTGCATTACAGATATGAGGAAACAAAGGTTTAATGAGATTATGTAATTTGTAAACAGTGAATCCAAACCTACTGTTGGTGTTCATTTCTCTTTCTGCTAACAAATGCTTTCTGATTGGGCTTTTCCCAAAATCCTAACTAATTTTGACTTGAATAACTTCTAAATTTCTGAATGTCTTGAGAGTATATTATTAGTTAAGCTTAAAAAAAATAAATAGTGGTACAAAATAGAAACCAAACAAGCCATCAAAAAGCCCAAATTCTCCATGCCCAGAAATCCCATTGCCACTTTAAAACATTAAAGTCATGTGTTTATAGAGTTAAAATAATCAAACTATGGAAAGAAACAAACTAAAAGGAACAGGCTTCTCTCCTCCCCAGACTTTCCCTGTTGAGCCACCCCTGGGGGCATTGTTCCCATTGGAGTTTTGCAGCACAGCAGTCCTACCTCCCACAGTGCATCGGGAAAGCACTTAAAGTCAAAATAAACACCTACCAGTGAAATCACCATATATATGCATGTGACTTAGGCATGAAGCTCTCTAGATCGTGAACAATAATTGTTAAAGGCTAAGGATCTGCCAGGTTCCACGCTAAACTCTTTACTGTCCTTTTTAATATGCACAAGTTCCCCGTGCAGTGTGCCTTTACCCCTATTTTACGGATGAGGACAGCAGGGCCCAGAGAAGCCAAAATCACAAAGGTGTTGAATGAGAGACACAGGCTTCCAAGACAGATCGGTCTTACTACACAGCATCAATTTTTAACCACTAGACTTAGCCAAGGAGGCTTGTTAGAGAAGAGGTCATATGAGCTTTGTTCTAAAGGAGAGAAGGGGAGTTGCTTAATATTAGAAAGGAGGATGACCCGTAAGACTACAGATGGACTCAGATCGATATGGGAGGAGACTATACAAAGGGGAAAGGAGCAAGATAGCTAGCAAATGGGGGGAAATGAGTGAAAGGGGAGAGCCTAATAGGGGAATAGAACAACCATGAGTGGAGACCTGGGAACTTTGATGTGATGAATTCAGGCAAAAATAAAATCAGGTAATAAGTATGTGTGCCACTGTTGCTTCGGCTACAGGCTGATTGATGTATATTGGAAAGACAGTAGGCACATATAATCATCCACAAACGAAAATACACATTTTGGGTACATGGATATCTGTGGCCTCTCCAACGAATGATCTCTGCACCCCTCCCCTTACATCCTGGGTTCCAGCAATATCAAAGGGCTTGTAATTTCCCGAGCTCTCTGCGTTGTTTCATGCCTCAGTGTCCTTACGCATACCATTTTCTATACCTGGATTGCCCATCTCATTAAGCCTGATGAAACTTGTGCTTGTGTTTATTCATCCAAACTTTGATTAGGTGTCGTTGACTCTGTGAAGCCTCCTATACAGAGTTAATCACTCCTTGCTAGGTGCTACCATTGTATTGAATATATCCTTCCACTGTTACACCTTTTCCTCTGTGTTGTGATAGTTTGTCTACATGTTTTTCTCTTTTGTGAGCTCACGGAGGGCAAGAATGATATTTCATGAATCTTATTATCCCCAGTGCTTAGCTTAGAAAGAGAAAAATAGTTGATTCTCAGTTAATTCTACTGAATTAAGCTGCAATGATATATTTACAAACATACAGGCTTGATCAATTTTTTTTCAGAAACACAAACATGTATATAATCTGATTTCATTTGGTATATTCCCTGAGTTTGTATGTGTTCATATAGATACAGTGTGTCCCAAATTAGGTGAATGACTCTAATACACATATTTTCATCCACTTATTTAAGATAACATTTTGTAATTCTTGGAATTGACTTAGAGCCTGCCATTTCCTTTTGCATATCTTCAGTTGTGGAAAATTTCCATCCTTGGAGGTTAGCTTTTAATTTTGAAAATAGCCAAAGGCTTTTGGGATCCAAGCCTTATGGATTAGTGACAGTTCATGTTGGGTAATACAAAGACAAGAGTTGCCTATTAAGTAATAGTAATGGCTTAAAGGCTGACTAATATGTTGGTTTTGAAGGCAGTTCCCAGAGTCCTAGAAAATTCCTGAGCAGTGGCATTCTGACCTATTTGTTAGTACAAACAAAATCAAATAAAGATTTTGTCATTTTATAGTCACACTTAAGTATAAGAAGACAAAAAAAATCATTTGTCCAGAATAGAATTCTTTTATCATTCATTCATGCATTTATAGTTTATTGAGCTTTTCTGTGCAGTGCACAGTGCTAGTTGAAAGTGGCTGTTTTGACCCAGCTGTTCTGTTGCGGTCTATAAAAAAAAAATCTATAAACCCAGGTTTCATTTTTATAATTACAAAACAAAATGATCAGTGGATGCTCTTACCCCATCTCCAATTCCCACCCTGGTTTTGAGCCTCATCTTATCTAAGAGGAATAATGCAAGGGTCAGGGATAGGATAGTACTTATGGATGTGAAGTTCATGATGATAAAGACCAAACTGACACTAACGGCTTACTTTTTAGAATCATAAAGTAAGAGTGAATATTTTAAAGATACCATGTCTGGTGCTGGCCTCTAGAGAATACAAAAATAAGTAAGTCATGAAACCTACCTTCAAGGAACTGATAGTCCAGTAGGAAAGATAGGCGAATGCAGAATCACTATACCATGTGATAAATGCTACAGTGCAGTGATATATAAGGCATCTTTGAATCTGGGAGGAGGCAGGGATTAAATTTATAGAAAACCTTAATAAATGACTAGGGAGTTGGCCAACTGTGAAAAGGATGAAAGGTATTACGAAAGGGAATAGCATATCCAAAAGCAAGAAACAGAGTAGTCTGTTGTGGCTAGATTGTGAAGGGAGTTTATGCTGGAGATTGCTCTTTATCCTCATGACAGAGTCACTGAAGGGTTTTAGCAGGGAAATGTCAGGGCCAGATTTGCACTGTAGAGTGGTAAGTCGGGCCGTAGTGAATGGGTGGACTGGAGGCTACACAGCATCTGACTCAGAAGCCTGACCATTCTGGGGACCACCAATTCAGCTCCATGGCATTGAGTAGGACCCACTGAGGGTGGTTTTGTCTGATCCTATAGGTAGTGTGGAGATAACCCCAGGCTACTGTAGTTGGACCCAGAGGTCAATATGTAGACAATGCGTAGATGATGCTGTGGAGCATACAGACCCAAGCAGTGGCGCCAAGCAACGTTAAGTTGTATGCAGAAGGGGTTAGGTACCCTGACCAGCTGTCCCAGCTTGCCAGAGGCATTTTATAGGACTTTCAGTGCTAACATTGGAAAAATCCAGACAAACTGGGATGAGGTTGGTCTCTACACAGTTCCTGGCAGAAACAGCCTGCATTTAAGGGCAACCATTACTCAGACCATCTCCCCAGCAAGCAGTTGGGGTCATCTTCAGGCCAGGCTGGAGAGGAAGAAAAGTTGAGCATGCTCTTTCCCATTTTAGGGGAAGGAAGGGGTGGGAAGGGATGGGGTAGTCATGAGTCCGAATAGCTAGGCCAGTTGAGCAGAAGGGAAGAGGAAAGGCTAAGTAAGAGGCAGCGGCTGGAGACTGGGTTTTGGTACCTGATCTCACCTCCGTTCTTTGAGATCCGGGCTCTCTGCTGGTGGTAAGAGAGCTCTCTGCAGGCTCAAAACAGGATTGCAGAGAATGAATTGGATGTATATATTTAGCTTTTCATTCATGCATGGAGTTCATATACAGTTGACCCTTGAACAACACAAATTTGAACTGCCCTGGTCCACTTACATGTGGAGTTTTCCCAACAAACATACAGTTAGCCCTCTGTATGGGAGGGTGCGGAACCTGACATGCAGCGGCCAGCTGTGAGGCACGAGCATCTGCAGGTTTGGTATCCTGGGTGGGGGCAGGGGCCTTGAACCAGTCCCTTGTGGATACTGAATGGTGACTGGTCACACAGTCCTTTGATATCCATGGAGCGCTTCCTGCGTGCCTGGCACTTTGCACGTCTTACATCACTCAGTTTTACATCACTGTAGTCTTCTACACTAGCCCTATATCTTGTAGGTATTAGCATTTCCATTTTACAGGTGAAGAATGAGGCTCAGGAAATTTGGTAACTTCCTACAAGTTACACATTAACTGATGGAGTTCTTGGTCATCCAGAGATGGAGTTCTTGGTCATCCAGAGAAACTGATACATCCACCTGTGCCTGATCATAAGACTTATGTGGAAAGTGAAGTGAGAGTCACTCAGTCCTCTGTGCAACCCCATGGACTATACAACATGGAATTCTCCAGGATCATGGAATTCTCTAGGCCAGAATACTCAAGTGGGTAGCCTTTCCCTTTTCCAGGGGATCTTCCCAACCTAGGGATCGAACCCAGGTCTCCCGCATTGCAGGCGGATTCTTTACCAGCTGAGCTGGTACTCCCAAGAATACTGGAGTGGGTAGCCTATGTCTTCTCCAGCAGATCTTCCCAACCTAGGAATCGACCTGGGATCTCCTACATTGCAGGTGGATTCTTTACCAGCTGAGCCACCAGAGAAGTCCTGATATCAAGGAAGCCCTGAGGTGGGGGCACTGGTTAAAAATAATACAGGGATCCTGGAGTTTCTCATTCCATAGGGTAATAATAAAAATTCCTGACCTCACTGCTACTAAGTGCTCCCAGATGAGGCCTCAGTCCTGACTTTCCTGAGAAACAGCACACCACAGCTTGTGGATCCTTACAAGGAACTCACTAATTCCTGAGAGAGCTATATCTGTAAATAGTCTATTGTGTTAAGTTTTAAAACCAAAACATATCACTGAATCTTTCAACACATAACTTCCTCAACTCTTCCTCTCGGTTGTTTGTAAAACCCTCTGCAAGCTGGCCCTGGCCTATGTCTCTGACCTCATCTTACCTTTTGGCCACACTGTCACTCACAGCTTGTCCTTTTTGTATCTGTAACAGCCAAGCTCATGCCCACCCTAAGCCTTTGCACTCGCTGGTCCTCCTGATCTTAAACTTCCCTCTCTGCTCTGTGCAAAGCTGTTCTTGCTTGCACATCTCAGTTTGAATGTCTCCTCCTTGGAGAAGCCTTCCCATTCCCTTGTAATCCATTAGCTCCTCTGCTAATGAATAGAGCCAGTCGTGTCTGACTCTTTGCAGCCCTTTGGACTGTAGCCCACCAGGTTCCTCTGTCCATGGGATTTTCCAGGCAAGAATACTGAAGTGGATTCCTTCTCTGATCAGTTAGGATTTTCTGCTATTTTAAAAAATAATTTATCATTTGTTTATTTGTTGTCTGTATTCCTTCTCCCAGTAGATATAAGCTTCATGAGGAAAGAAACCCTGTCAATTTATCTGCCAAGCTGTGTTGGCAGAAACTGAAAGGATGGTGCACATTAGGTTGCTGCCACGTAATCGGTGCTTATTAAATGTTGTTTGAACAAATTCATGGAAGAGGACTCTCTCCTTCATCACATTTGGAGAAGAGTGTCCACATTCTTTCATTTAACACATTGATTTTACAACCAAGAACCTCCTACTATCATATAAGGCTTTTCCCTCTGGTTCATGAAAGAAGACCTCTCTTTCTCTTTCCTAGCCTTTAGGACACGTCTCTCTAGAGGCTGCCACACTGTTAGTAAATTGCTCCTCAACCTCCTATATGTCAGGTAAAATGTCCTAATTCTTAACCTTCTGCCAATTCCTTTATCATTTCAGAACCTCTTCCCTGATTCTTTCCTCTTAGATAGTTGAGTTCAAAGCAGGTCCTGGGAGGTAAGAGAGGCCGTGGCTGATGGTTATGTGTTGAACATGAGACACTGTTCCAGGCTCTCTTGTATATTGTTCTGCTCCCCTTGATTTTTAAGCTGTCTTCCTTGGCTGACTCATGATCACCTGTGATCCATGTTGGTCCTCAGACCTTTCTAAGCCCTGAAATTCCGGAGCTTGCTACCCCTCCAGTAGTAGCATTCCCTTGCCAGGTGACACGATGAAATTTGCCAGCAGAGATTCCAGTCTGAAGCCTTCTTTGTGGACTAGTACCCCACTACCTCTCACCACCTGAAACCCTGGTTAGTGTGGTGTGGACGAAGAAGGCCAGGAGTGGCTGTGTGTCCTTCTAAGGAAGTTAAACAGGCTCTGGGTCCAGCTGCAAGGAGCCATTCCTGACTTCTTATAGCGTAGTGCAGGACAAAGCATGGCTTTTGAAGTTGGACTTTCCTGGGCTTGAATATCAACTGTGCCACTTCCTTTATTTGAGATCAATGTTTTCACTTGTTAAGCGTTCCATTTTGTTATTTTCCATCTTGTCATGAAGATTAAATGAAGACATTTATGCAAAACTCCTAGCTAAGAATTCAACCCATGTTAGTTACCTCTCTCTGCCCCTTCACCTTAGAGCAGATGTGTGCGGAATATTTCTCTGTTCTACCTGGTGTGCAATACAATCTTGCTCTGTGCCCATTGTCTGAATGGAAAGCGTTTTTTGGGTCTAGGTTGTTGATCAGTCTCTAAGTTGTGTTAGAAATCTTTCTGACCCCAAGGACTGCAGCACACCAGGCTTCCATGTCTTTCATCATCTCCAGGAATTTGCTCAAACTCATGTCCATTGATTGACTCGGTAATGCCATCTGACCATCTCATCCTCTGTCATCCCCTTCTCCTCCTGCCTTCAATATTTCCCAGCATCAGGGTCTTTTCCAGTGATTCAGCTCTTCACTAGCCAAAGAATTGGAGCTTCAGCATCAGTCCTTCCAATGAATATTCAGGGTTGATTTCCTTTAGGATTGACTGGTTTGATCTCCTTGCACTCCAAGGAACTCTCGAGTCTTCTCCAGCATCACACTTCCTTGGCACTCAGTCTTCCTTGTGGTCCAACCCTCACAGAAGTCCATGACTCCTGGAAAAACCGTAACTTTGGCCATACGGACTCGTTTGGTTCCGATAACCTGTTCACGTTTGCCCAGAGCGTTTCTGTTTAGCTTGCTCTCTGCTGCCCTCGTGTGGTCACCCTGGCTCCTTGGCATTCCTGGTCCTCTGCTCCCTCTCTGCGGCTGCTTGGTTGTAATGCAGGCTCTTACCAGATTCTTGGCTGCTCCTCGGAAGCATTTTTCAGTTTAACTTCAGTCTTTTCTCTTCAGGTACTACTATCTTAGTTCTTCTGACCTCTTCTGATGCTTTGTAATATTCATCTCCTCTCGTCAGAGATTCTGTGAGAAATGTATCCTGAATGTTACAAGTTTGGGTGGCAGTAAGACCGCTTCACGGAGAAGGCGATGGCACCCCACTCCAGTACTCTTGCCTGGCAAATCCCTTGGATGGAGGAGCCTGGTGGGCTGCAGTCCATGGGGTCGCGAAGAGTCGGACACGACTGAGCGACTTCACTTTCACTTTTCACTTTCTTGCATTGGAGAAGGAAATGGCAACCCACTCCAGTGTTCTTGCCTGGAGAATCACAGGGATGGGGGAGCCTGGTGGGCTTCCATCTATGGGGTCGCACAGAGTCGGACACGACTGAAGCGACTTAGCAGCAGCACGACCTCTTCAAGGGCTTCTCAGGTGGTGTTAGTGGTAAAGAACCCACTTGCAAATACAGGAGACATAAGAGATGCAGGTTCGATTCATGGGTCAGGAAGGTTCCCCTGGAGGATCAGGGGAACTCTATCGACTGATGTGTATGAACCGTATGGACTGTGGCCTGCCAGGCTCCTCTATCCATGGGACTCCATGGACATGGGAACATGTCTCCATGGATGTGTTCAGTCGCTAAGTTGTGTCCGACTCTTTCTGATCCCATGGAGTGCAGCACACCAGGCTTCCTTGTCCTTCACCATCCCCAGGAATTTGCTCAAACTCATGTCCATTGAGTCGGTGATGCCATCTGACCATTTCATTTTCTGTGGTCTGAATGAGTGAACAACATGTCCATGGAGAATTCCATGGACAGAGGAGCCTGGCAGGCTACAGTCCGTAGGGTCACAAAGCGTTGGACATGACTGAAGCAACTTAGCATGTATGCACACAAGACCTCTTAAGTTTTGGATCCTGTTATCTGTTGCCCTGTTCGACACCAAGTTCTCTGGCCTAGGAATGCTAAAGGAGTAGTATGTTGTCATAGGTTACTTAATCCTAGAAATCCCCTCCTTTTGCCCTCAACATCAGAACTTTTTAATAAGAGAGAATACACCTATGCTTGCTTTGCTGAAGGGTGATGGTGGAGCGCAGATAGACCCACAAAGCCAGTGCTTCAGAGGGAAGGTGTGTGGACAAAGGATATATCTGCTTTCTCTCTCTTCTAATTGTGAAGCATGCCTAGCAAAGGTAATGAAGGATTACTTTGTTTGAGAAACTTTGTGGGTAAAAGTAAAGGGAAATAAATTCAGTGAGGTGACTTTAAGCAAAATTGGAGAGGATAGGATGTGAAAATCAGACACTGAAGAGTTTTATCTTTATCCCAATGTCAGTGGCAAAATTTTTTGAAGCAGAATGTTATGTGAATGAATTGCTATTAATCCTCAGGTTCAGTACAGCAAAGATGTTAACTTTTTTTCCCTCTGAATCTGCAAATTCAGTGCAATCCCATGCTAACTTCCAATGTTTTGTTTTATGGAACTTGATCAGTCAGTTCTAACAATCCACTGGAAAATAAAGTCAAGATTAGCCACAATGTTTAAAAAACATGTGGAGAGGTGATAGTGAGTTTTCCCACTGTCCTTAAGTTGGTTTAACATTGCAGCAGCAACTTCTCAGGAGCGATCTGTTTTACACGCGGTAGTGGGGGTAAGTCAGTACTACTCTCTCCATCCATTCTGCTTGCTCCACTGTGCCCACAAGTCTGTTCTCTATATCCGACCTAGAGGGGTGGGTGAGGGGAGGGGAGGGGGGCACAAGAGGGAGGTGGTACCTTTATGATTATGGCCGATTCGTGTTGTTGTTCGGCAGAAATCAACAGAACATTGTAAAGCAATTCTCCCCCAATTAAAAATAAATTAAAAAAAAAGAACGTTAAAAAAAATGTATCAGTGAAAATATTGAAACATTGACATAGAAATATGCAGATAGTTTCAAGGAACAAGAGAGAGCGTAGTAGTCACAAACCAATCTGAGAATTTAGTGTATGAGGAATAATGCACTATGTCATACACTATACTTCTAATCAGTGCCCAAGGATTCAGCTACTTAATGAATGGCATTACAATAGTTTGATATCTGACAGTTGGGGTGGGCTCAAGCCCTTCCTTATTCCATATACAGAAATAAATTTCAGATGGACTGACATTTTATAAATAAAACAAAACTAAAAGAAATTGTTAAAAACTATAGAAATTATGTTTAATCTCAGAGTGGGAAAGACCTTCCTGTGTAAGACCCCCAAACTCACAGTCTCTAAAAGGAAGGACTGGCTAGTTTATATGATTTTTATTTTCTCTTTTTCCCTCTTTTTTTACATTTTTATTTTATATTGACTATAGTTGACTTACAATATTGTGTTTCAGGTGTACAGCTAAGTGATTCAGTTATACATATACATATATCTATTATTTTTCAAGTTCTTTTCCCATTTCTCAATATTACAGAATATTGAGCAGAGTTCCCTGTGCTATACAGAAGGTGACTGTATGATTTTTAAAAATTGGTATATATTGTAGATGCCATTAAGGCAAAATGTAAAAGTAAGTTACAGATTGTGATAATTTAATTATAACATAGCCAAGTTTTAAATTGCTAATATGCAGAATATTCAATAAATACATGTAAAAGACAATTCAGTAGAAAATTACACAAAGGGTATGAGTAAGAATTTTTAGAAAAGGTATAGTTGTCCAATAAACATCTGAAAAGATCTGCTCCATGTGAATTTTGAGAAATACAAGATAAAGCAGCAAAGAAATCCAAGATTTTTAAAAATTAAAATGATGGATAATATCCAGTGTTGGCAAACATTTGGGAAAACAGGCACCTTTATTTATTGTTAGTAAGGATGTAAATTGGTGCAATCTTTTTGCAGATATTTTGGCAGGATGTATCAAAATTAAAAATGGAAATACCAGTAGTGCTACTTCCACCAACCTGTGCTATAGATCTATTCACATGAGTGCCATAATTTATGTACAAGAATCACATCATTGTTTACAGTAGCAAAAAATGGAAAATAATCTGAATATCCATCAACAGCGAATTGGTCAAATAAATTATCCTATAGTCATACATTATAATAACATTTAACAGTTAAAAAGAAGGAGGTGAATTTATATGTACCAACAAGGAAAGATAACCAAGATGTATTGTTAAGAGGAAATGCAAAGATAATACTCATATTGTTATCCCTATTGTGTAAAGTAAGAGAAAAAACTAAAAAGACATGTTTGCATATGTTATATTTCACATATAACATGTGAAAATGTGTGTTGATGTAGATGAATAGATACTTACTGGCTATGTGTCCTTGGGCAGGATGCCTAACCTCTCAATATCTTATTCTCCTTGAATGGAAAATATAGATAATAGTAATACATATCCCCTAGGGTTGTGTGATGTGAGGCTTAAATAAATTAATTTACTTGCTGCTGCTGCTAACTTGCTTCAGTCGTGTCCAACTCTGTGTGACCCCATAGACGGCAGCCCACCAGGCTCCCCTGTCCCTGGGATTCTCCAGGCAAGAACACTGGAGTGGGTTGCCATTTCCTTCTCCAATGGTGCCTGGCACATAGTACTCACTCGATGAATGCCCCCACTGTTCAAACACTGTTCATACTTGGAGAATTATTATTTGGGAGGATGGGCGTGAGATTTCAGATTCTGAATTATTTTTAGAGCTTATTCTAAAGAAGGTCATTCAAGGCTGATTTAGAAATCCGGGAACAAAATCAGACAGTCCTGAGTTGGGTGATGCTGTTGGAAATGGAAAGGAGACTCCGAGTTTGGTGTTGGTGATGGAAGGGCCGAGAGTCAGAAGGCAGGGGCCACTCTCAGTTTGGGGTTTTGACTGATAGAAAACACTGCAGCGTGGAACAAAGTAGTGGAGATAGGAGACTGTTTCTGTGGGGTGAAGTATTTTGCAATGGAGGAAGATTAGTTTTGTTTTAAATTATGTTCTTTAAGCTTCTGGGAACCCATCTACTAGGAAGTAGTCAGTAGACTGGATATAAACACTGGCACTCTGGAGAAAGATGAATGCTCCAACTACCCTTTGAAGTAGAACAGCAGAAAACATCTCCAGTTCTTAGGTCTCATCTTAAAGATTTCCATCTAATATTTCCATTATAAAAATAAATGATTGTGATATCATGGAACAATCTCTGGGTAAGGGGGCAGAGAACCTGTTCTAGTCAATTTGTTTGTCTATTCATTTTTTCCCCCCAACAAGTATAAATTGAGCAGCTCTCATGTGCCAGACACTACTCAGACTGATGAGGTAGAAGGAACTCAGTTGTTCACTATCTGATTTAGGAGACAGACATGAACAAAATTGATTGCAATATAGTGCCCTTGGTACTCTAATAGCCACCTGCACAGGGATCCAGTCTGCTTAGGGTTGTGGGGGAAGTCAGGGAAATGTGATAGAAAATGAGATGGCTGAGCTGAATCTTCCAGGAGGGAAACAATCCTCCAGGAAGATGTGAGGGTGGGGAGAAGGGCAGGGCCTTCCAGAAAGAGGAAGCATTGCACCTCAAAGCATGTTAGCATGGGACTGGAACAGCTTTTTTGTTGCTGGTGGTAGCTTTTTTGGGTTTCTATTATAGAGGACTATAAGTATTTTGGCATGGCATGGCATGGGGGTAGGGGTAGAGAATATTAGTAAATGAATTGAGAGAAGTGGCAGGGATCAGATCGTAGGTGGCAGGAGAAATATCAGTAACCTCAGATGTGCAGATGACACCACCCTTATGGCAGAAAGCGAAGAGGAACTCAAGAGCCTCTTGATGAAAGTGAAAGAGGAGAGTGAAAAAGTTGGCTTAAAACTCAACGTTCAGAAAACTAAGATCATGGCATCCAGTCCCATCACTTCATGGAAAATAGATGAGGAAACAAGGGAAACAGTGACAGACTTTATTTGGGGGGGGCTCCAAAATCACTGCAGATAGTGACTGCAGCCATGAAATTAAAAGACACTTGCTCCTTGGAAGAAAAGCTGTGACCAACCTAGACAGCATATTAAAAAACAGAGACATTATTACTTTGCCAAAAAAGGTCCATCTAGTCAAGGCTATGGTTTTTCCAGTGGTAATGTATGGATGTGAGATTTGGACTATAAAGAAAGCTGAGCATCGAAGAATTGATACTTTTGAACTGTGGTGTTGGAGAAGATTCTTGAGAGTCCCTTGGACTGCAAGGAGATCCAACCAGTCCATCCTAAAGGAGATCAGTGCTGTGTGTTCATTGGAAGGACTGATGCTGAAGCTGAAACTCCAATAGTTTGGCCACCTGATTTGAAGGACTGACTCATTGGAAAAGATCCTGCTGCTGGGAAAAACTGAAGGCAGGAGGAGAAGGGGATGACAGAGGATGAGATGGTTGGATGGTATCACTGACTTGATGGACGTGAGTTTGAGCAAGCACCGGGAGTTGGTGAGGGACAGGGAAGCCTGGCATGCTGAGTCCATGGGGTCGCAAAGAGTTGGACACGACTGAGTGACTGAACTGAACTGAACTGAACTAGGCCACAGGAGAACATTGAGGGGTTTCACCTTCCAGAAAAATCACAATTGCTCTTGTTGGTGGCATGGCAGATGGGTGGGAGGGGAAAAGGGGTGGTTAGAGGTAGACAAGTGAGGGGTTATTAACATTTTCAAATTGCTGTGATTTGAAAAGAGGAAAACAAAGGAACTGAAAGGAGGGAGAATGGAGAGTGAGGGACAGATTTGAGAGCTAGTGAAGAGGCAGAATTGGTGGAACTCAGTAGCTGATTAAATTTGGAAGATAAAGGTGAGGAAAGGAGCATTGACAGGCTCCATGTTTCCAGCTTAAGTGACTGGATGGCCTGTTCCTTCTCTCCAGGATATATCAAATCAGTCTTCTTCTTTCCATTTGCTGTTGTGTAATCAGTTCTATTTCTGGGGTCCAGATCGCATCATAACTTACCTTGATGACCGCCAAAGCCTCCTCGCTGTGACCTCTTGAAGTTATCTACCACGCAACATCCAGAGTGATCTATCAAAAATGCAAATCAAATCATAGTTTCTCCCTTACTTAAAACCTTTCATTGCCTCTGCATCTGCTGCAGGATGAAAATTGAAGGCCTTTAACATGACATATAGCGGTCTCTAAGATGTGGTCTTTCCAGCCATATTCTTTGTCATTCCCCGCCTGAGACTTTGGACTGAAGCAACCCTTCGTATCTTGCAGTATCGCACACAGAGCTCTAGGCTTGCTTGTTCTCCCCCCTCTAAAGTCTTTAGTGTGCCATCCTTTCTGTTTCCCCAGCACACACACAACCACACACTCTCCCCGCCCCAACTTCTTTTGCTCCGATTAACAACAGTTCTTACTTTAAAACTCAGATTCGGTGTGCAGCTCTGGGAAACTCAGGCCTCACAGCCTGGATTAGTTTGCCCATATTTTTGGATATTATGGCACACTGGACCTACCTCTACCATCATTCAGCTTTTTTCGCTTTATGATTCTGTTTATTTTCTGTTTCTCACCATAATCCAGAGCAGATACAGTATCTTCATGATCTCTGTCTCAAATGCCTAGCACATTTCCTGGTATATGATACGTATTTATGGGCCCGTGGAATAAATAAATTAATAAATGAGTCGGCACTACCATTAGCTAGATAGGTGGAACAGGAAGAGCAGATTGATGGGGAACTATAAGCTCAGATTTGTACATTTTACAATTGAGATTCCTGCGAGTCACATAGGGATGGCTATTTCAGGGCAGCCAAATATATCAAGCTGGCTTTCAGGTGAGATGTCTGGCTTTCAGATGCGGGTATGGGAATTTTTAGCTCATAGTTGGTAGTATATGGTGTGGTGCTGTTTAAGATCATTCATGGTCAAAATACGAGGAGAGAGAAAGGCACACTTTAGGGCAGTATTTTTGACCACAACCCACAGAAAAAAATTAGTTTTTATTATGCCCCAGAACACATACACTCACACAAATCCATGTACATGTAACTAAAACAAAAAATTTTATGAAACAGTATATAGTTCTTTTAGACAGTGATGCCCTCTGATGTATTTTTTTATTTCATCCTGTCTTATCCTAGCCTATCATTTCTTTTTATTTAATAATATGCAAATGCTGCTAAACATTCTGACTGGCCGTCTGATAAACAGTCCTCTGTAAAACACTGATATCTAAGAAAGAAGAGGAGGGACTCTTGAAGGAGGCTGAAAAAGAAAGTGCGGGGGTGGGGGCACTGAGAAGTGGGTGGCAAATTAGAAGAGAGCAACGTCTGTCACAGAAACCAGAGGGGCGAACATTTTTGAGAGAACAGAGGTGTGGTCAATGGTGTGAAATGCTGCAGAAAGGTGAAGTGAGACTATCGAATTTGGCGAGGGCATTTTTGCATTATCCTGGTTGAAGTCAATTGAGGAATGGGTAGGGGGTAAGAGAAGAAAGCCTGAGCCTAAGCTCTTCTTTATAAAAATGGAGGCTGCCTGGCAGTAGTCTGCTGAGGATTTTCTCATCCTTTATCTCATTTACTCCTTAAAGGCAGTATTATTTGTGTGCATTTTAGAAATCAGAAGAGTAATTCAAACCTCAGAGAGGTTCATTTAGGTGCCCCGTGGTGCCCATCATCACATGGTAAGTTGGAGAACTGAGATTCAAACCTTGGTCAATCCCGACTCTATAAAGTCTGTAGTTTTCCAATTGCACCATAATGGTTAGTCTATTTTTGTAATTTTGGGTAAGTAATTTAATTTCTATGGTCATGAGTTTATGAATCTATGTAATTACAGATGGAGAGGGTTGACAAAAATTATAGACTCCAGAAATATAGAAAATAAAGAGCTAGCATGTACTCACTTTTAGCATTATCAATTTAATTTCAAACTATTTTTAAAAATTTATTAGTGTCATAAGAGCATGTGGTAAAAATTCAACTGATGCATAAGGTTAAAAATGAGGCAATTATTTTAAACTCATTTTCCATTTGGAGCCTTCAGTGGTCCTGGGAAGAGTTTATTCAATAGTTTTGATTTTCTAATTTATCAGTTAAGTCTGAATACTTAACTGATTTTAGCATTTTGGTTTTCCTCTCCCTCCCCTTCCCCATACCCAATGCATAAGGACTGTGTTGAAGATTCAAGAGTGATTCAGTGATATCATGCTGCTGCTGCTGCTAAGTCGCTTCAGTCATGTCCGACTCTGTGCGACCCCATAGACGGCAGCCCACCAGGCTCCCCCATCCCTGGGATTCTCCAGGCAAGAACACTGGAGTGGGTTGCCATTTCCTTCTCCCATGCATGAAAGTGAAAAGTGAAAGTGAAGTTGCTCAGTTGTGTCTGACTCTTCGTGACCCCATGGACTGACCCCCAGGCTCCTCCGCCCATGGGATTTTCCAGGCAAGAGTCCTGGATTGGGCTGCCATCGCCTTCTCCACAGTGATGCCATAAAGGAACAAACACGGCCCTGAAGTTTAACACTGCTCTTTGTTATGTATGAAAGTTAAGAGTACATCCTAAGAGTTCTCATTACAAGGAAAAAAAAAAAAAAATTATTTGGTTGTGCCAGGGGTTAGCTTTGGCATGTGGGATCTAATTCCTCGACCAGGGATTGAACCTTTGGTCCCCTTGCATTGGGAGCACAAAGTCATAGCCACTGGACCACCAGAGAAGTCCTGGGGAAAAACAATTGTTGTTTAAATTTTGCATCTATATGAGATGAATGAGTGCTATGTTTTATCTAAGGACTGAATCTGTTAAAATGTGCTTTCACCTACCTGTTAGTCGATGTATTTCATTAAAAGATGTCTAGATGATTGATTTTTTAAAAAAAGGCACCAAAGCAGAAGTCAGAAAACCTGGAATTGAGTGCCAGCTTTGTGAATGACTGACTGACTGATCTCGAGCAAATTCTTTTATTTATCTGGGCGGCAGATAAAAGTTTCCTGTGTTTTTCTTAAGGTAACTGAAAGGGGAGTGAGTCACTAAAGAGGGGCCTACAAAAAGCTGCCTTACCCAATGCTGCTGTCTGTCTTCTAAACACCATAGCCTCTTCTTCTGCCTCTATCTCTTTCTCTACCTGTGGCCGTTTCCAGGCCCACCTGGTCCTCCTGTCCTTCCTTGGGCTATCCCCCTCTGGACACAAATGCGGGGAAAGTTCTTAGAATCTCACTTCCTGGGACGAATCTTACGGGCACCCCGTGCCTGTCAGTGGATGCCTCCTGTGGAGTGGTGGCAGAGGTCGGAACACGGCTCCCCAGCCCCACCACTTCCGAGCCGAGTGACTTTGGGCATGTCACTTGGTGTCTTGCATTGAGGTTTTTCTTTTGTAAAAGGAGCATAAGGATAATCACTTTTTCCATAATCTAGGGCTGTTCTGATGCTAAAATGAGATAACAAGTTCAAAATCCTTTTATCATCATTATGCCTATTGTTAATACTGACTCTTAGAATCATAGATAGGTAGCACCAGGAAGGACCTTGGAAATTCAGCTGCCGCTTTTTAAAAGAGGAGAAACTGAACCTGGAGGAGATCAACTGGTTTACTCAGTGTAAAATGCTTTCCTGTGACCCTGTTTCCAGTGTGGGGACTGAGTACTCTTTAGCTCAGGCTTTAGAAGTCCCAGTCTTCTGTAGGTAGTAATGGACTGTCGTGTAAGGATAGACTGTATAGTATAGATGTTGCTATGGCTTGTCACCGGCATCACCGACTCAATGAACATGAACTTGAGCAAACTCCAAGAGATAATGAAGGACAGGGAAGCCTGGTACGCTGCAGTTCATGGGGTCACAAAGAGTTGGACACAACTTAGTGACTGATCAGCAACAACTACAACAATCGCTTGTCAAGCAGAAGGTCCTTACATAAGGACAGATTTAGTTCCTGGAATTGAAACTTTCATGGATGTGCTTTTTGGTTTAATGAAACTGATGTACTGCAAAAGATGAGTGCCTTTCTTGTCTGACCATTATGGAGTCTGCTTTGCTGTGTTCACCTCAAGGCTTCTTCCTGGATCAAGTGGAGCTGAGGTAGGCAAAAGAGAAAGAAAGCCCAGTTTACTCCTAATATTAGGCAAAACCAATGTTCTTGAATCCCTTGGCCAATGACTACAGAGTAATTGGCGTTTTAAGGATGCATCTTCTAATTCTTTGACCTCTAGCCTAGAGCATTTGACCTTTTAAGAATCAAGGGCCCCGTGTCACTATGAAGATTACGAAGCCTAGATGCCAGCCCGTCCTCTGGTAACTCAATGCCATGGGGATTAGCAGGGCCCTATTCAGGGCCTCCTGGTTTTAAAGCCAGTGTTGCACAGAACCCCGATCTAAGAAGTAGAAGAGACACAGGTGTGTTGTGGAAACAGGAAGATTCCAGGAGGTCTAGAGGTGAAAATGGAAAAGAAGGGAAGGACCCGCAGGTCATTCTGGACAACCCTCAGGAATCTTGATCGGTGTGGACTGGGTAGTGAGATTCAGAACAAGAACTAGAAACTGAAGATTTAAGAAGGAGAAAAGGTCTGGGCTAGGAAGATGGGCGGGAAAGAAAGAGATCTGGGACATGAAATCTGGAGGAAGGAAAAAGAGAGCCTGAGGATGAAGGAAAGACAGAATCAAGACTCTAGAGCCAAGTGACAGTCTACTGAGAGGGTGAGGGTCAAGGAGTGTGAGAGGCTGGGAAACTCAAAAAACCTTCAGGGTAGTGGTTACAGAGGGCAAAGACAGAGTGAGCTGAATCTGGGAGAGACCAGGAACAGTGAGCTTGGGCAACAGTCTTAGAGTAGATAGATCCAAGAGGCGATGAAAACAGATAGGGAAAGGGCCAAGAGATTGTGCCTTGCAGAGGATAGTGACTGGGTGGGAAAGGATTAGGGATGCCAGCTGCAGAATGTGGGAAGTAGTGAAATGAACATGAGTGAGGAGCGGGTGGACAGAGGGGAAAGGGCATTTAAATCAGGAAATGACTAAGGTTGATGTGCCCTGAGGAAGAAGGAGAAACTGATGGAGATGGTGAGGAGAAGAAACAGTGGGAAGACGTGACAGGGAAGTTAGTATTGACACAGGAGAAGGGGATGACTTAGAGTGAGCAGTGGAGGCATGTGGGATCTTAGTTCCCTGAGGGATCTAACCCGTGCCCCCTGCATTGGAAGCGTGGAGTCTTAACTCCAGGACTGCCAGGGAAATCATTAGAGAGCCTGGATTTTAAAGAGAAGAGTGTTGAACTAGAGAAGAAATACCAGCAATTACACATTTTTGGGGAAAACCTGGGTGAAGCTGAGAGAACATTTTCCAGCAAATTCCCAGAAAGATCTGATGGGATGTGTCAGCCCACTTCCTCTTCTTTTGTTAGACACTGCTCGGAGAAGGCAATGGCACCCCACTCCAGTACTCTTGCCTGGCAAATCCCATGGACGGAGGAGCCTGGTAGGTTGCAGTCCGTGGGGTCGCTAAGAGTCGGACATGACTGAGTGACTTCACTTTCACTTTTCACTTTCATGCATAGGAGAAGGAAATGGCAACCCACTCCAGTGTTCTTGCCTGGAGAATCCCAGGGACTGGGGAGCCTGGTGGGCTGCTGTCTATGGGGTCACACAGAGTCAGACACGAGTGAAGCGACTTAGCAGCAGCAGCTAGCTTCCTCATACTTTTTGACCAAACAGAGCATTTCATATCCTTGGAGATATACTCTCTGGAATTTTCTAGTCAGCTGAAAAAGATGGGAGGTAGAAGCAACCAGGAAGGAGAGATTCTATCTCCAGATTCTTCAGCATTCCTCAAACCACCTCCCCTGACCCCCCACAAGAGGTTGACCTCGGTATCTCCACTGTGACCTGGAGTGCCCATTGGAAGTCCAGCCCATTTTTGAAATAGATTGGTTCAGGTCTAGTTTCCAGGAAGCTTGAAAGGGCTGGATATCCCAGTCGGACTGAGTTAGACCTGGAATGGTGTCTGAAAGTTGGATGTTGTGATTAAAACAAAATTGGCTCTCTATTTGTGTTCCTTTGGCTTGATTACAAGCTCAGTTATTACCTGGATTGTCTCACTTCTTTCTACTTAAAGGACAAGGAAAAGATGAGGAGGGAAAAAGCAATCTACAGTCAAGCTCCGTGATTGAAAGTGAAAAAATAGAAGTTGCTCAGTCATGATCTTCCCAACCCAGGGATTGAACCAAGGTCTTCTGCATTACAGACAGATTCTTTACCATCTGTGCCACCAGGGAAGTCTTGACTGAAGAAGGAAGGAAACAGAAGGTTTTAGGAACATGCAAACTTTATTACCACGGGTTAGAAAAATGCATGAGAGAAATAGACAAATGAGAGGAAGCAAGGCCCAACAAAGATGCAGTGTCTGGAGAAGAACCAAAGGCCGTTTGCTTGCCTATGGGTATGTCCCCACTGCCTTGTGTAAAGAGTAGGGAATTACCAACTGAGCGCCTGTAACTTCTGCAGAGTAGAGCCTAGCCCCAAAGGCCTGACCTTGCAAAACACCTCTCTTAACCTCCCTGGGAGGTGCTGACAATTGGAATGAGATGGGCTGACTCGTAGGGGTGAGAGAATAAGATAGTTGTTGAGGACATTGGAAAATGGATATGGAAACCACTTCGGGAGAATGTGCCCATGTTCATGTGAATGGATAAGATTTGAGACACTGGAGGGACTAAATGAAAGTATAGTGTGTAAAGGCTGTACTCTCCAATGGTTACACTGTTCCCCTCCATCTAATATCCTTTAGCATTTAAAACATGGATTTGTTGGTATAGGTATAGGGAAGCTGTGAGCAGGGCCAAGATAGGATGTGGGATTTAATTGTATTTGTTTCTGGGCCAGCGGGAGAAGTTTCTGGCATTTACCACGTGTATCCCAGCAACACTTTATGAATGAAATAAGGTATGAGCATCACCAGTGTGTCTGTGGGGTCAGAGGGTGGTATTCAATTAGAGGCATGAGTAATGCTTGAGTCATAGATCTTTGGAGAATTCAATCAGTACAAAAATTTTTTTTGGAAGGAGAATGTACTCATCTTCTTAAGGGTTTACATAAACACAAATGACATACCTAGTTTAGAAAAGAAAAAGATGTACTGTCTTTAATCATTTTGATGGCTTAACCTTATCTTTCCTTCCCCTTTAAAAACTACCACTTTCTTTGATTGTTTCCCTCATTATTTTCAAATTAAAAACCTAATTGAGAAACATTATTCACACTTATCAAGAAGCTTTATCTGATTGATGGATTTAAAGTGAAATAATAGACGTCAGAGGAATGTCTCTTATTTGATAAAAGCCCTTGGACAAAGTCCAGCATATTTTTGTTGATATAGAATATAAGTGTAAAGAGTCCTGGAAAGACTCTTGTTGGGGAGGGGTGTTTCTTTGCTAGAATGGAGAGGTTGAGGTGGGGAGTAACAGAGGGATAAAGGAAGGGTGTTCATGAGGAAGGAGATAACTCAGGCAAGATAGTCAAGAATTATCTAACTCATGGGACAGAGGAAGGAGGGGGACAACATCTTGAAGTCTCAGCTCATCTTTCTCAATAGCATTTTTTATTGCCCCCAGTTTACAGTGAGGAAATGGAAGATTGAGGAGTTAAGTCACATTCTCAGAGTTTTGAAGCAAGCAAACTACATAGCTTGCTACTGAAGCTGGCTGTTTGGTTAGTGTGAACCTGGAAAATCAGCACCTTATTTGGTGAGCAATAAGACTAATTCCATCCTCCCAGGTGACTCAGTGGTAAAGAATCTGCCTGCCAAGCAGGATACCCAGGTTTGATCCCTGGGTTGGAAAGACCCCCTGGAGAAGGAAATGGCAACCCACTCCAGTATTGTCGCCTGGGAAATCCCACGGACAGAGGAGCCTGGTGAGCTACAGTCCATGGAGTCACAAAAGAGTCACACAGGATTTAGCAACTGAACAGCAGCACACAGCAAGACCAGTTCCATCTTTTCCTGTCCGTCTCTCAGAGTAGTTCCCAGATTAGAATTTACCTACAGGATCCTTGAGGGTGGGACCATGTCATTATTATCTCTCATCGATGTATGCCCTAGCCCCAAGTGCGAACATTTCAAACGGTGACTGAAGGCCTGGAGGGAGCTGGAGAACTGGGGCTGTTCAATCAGGTTGTGGAGAACACGTGATCTCTTAAGGTAGTGAAGCTTTGGGCAAAATGCGGGACTGGTAGACTTCTTGGGTATGGGGCTCAGTCTCTAAGAAGAGCAGAGGATGTGTCGTGTCTCAGAGAACAGTGACTGGGTCTGGTGGGAAGTATCCCGCTAACCTGGGCTTTCCCCTTCCTCGTGCCTGTGGGGCTCATGGCTGGCCTGAGCACCGAGCTTCCCTTGGCAAGCACGTGGCCTCCTGATGAGTTCCCTGACTAGCACCTTGTTCCTGGGCACTCAGAGTCGCACAGCCTCTGGCCAGCACCAGGTTCTATGGGTCAGATTCTTGGCGTTGTCTAGGGTAAACGTATTAAGAATGGTGCAGTCTGTGCCTCTTGCTTTAGGATTGTAATATGCATAAGCAGCTTTACTTTTCTGAGCTCCTCTCTCTAGGCCCTAGACGAAAGGCAAGCTTGATTGGAGTGGCTGCTTTTCCCCAGGTGTTAGCCTCTTCCCTTTGCATCCCAGCCTGACTGAATCACTTTGCTCCCTGTTGCCCCCTGATCCCATCACTGGGGCTAGAGGAACGGATAGGGAAGTATGAACTATTACCCTAGGATACAGTCTTAGAGTTAGAAGGGCCCTTTAAGATCTTCTGATTGAAGCCCTTCATATTGTCACGCTGTTCTTCACTTGGCCATCGCCTGTATCTTGAGCTATAATTGGAGGCAGGGGGCAGTGACCGGAGCTGTAGCCCTAGAAGCACACACTGAGGCTGGGGAGAAGGGGATTCTGAGCCAGCACTTTACTCTAGTTGTAACCTTTTCAGTGGGAGTGGGGTCACGAACACTGAATCACGGTATTTCGATCAATGTACTGTCATTGGGAACACAGAGACCAGTTGTCCCCTGATGTGTCTGGGAATCAAATAGGATAAAATGAGATGAAGGTGAGGTTAGAAGGACTTAGATTAGATTTTCAGAAGGACTGGCATAGTGGAAACAGTGATTGTGACATTGTTTTCTCTAGGAGGCTTTTAAAAATAGGAACTGTTTTATTTGATCTGGGGTAGGTATGGAAGTCTTTATGTAAGCTTATGGAGTGATGGTCAGTTTGATTGCCTAGGGTCACCTCTAGCAAGCCCAAGAGAAATCCTCATTCTTTAAATAAGACAGTCCTGGAGGAAAGAAAGGCGGGCTTGGAGCAGGGAAAGGTGGGGGAGGGGAGGCAGGTATTCGTGGAGGGTTGCTTGAAGACCATCTGTGTTTCATTACAGAGCTGCCACCCTCCCCCTTCCCCCGTGTGCCCTTCTTCCCACCTTCCCTCTCTGTCTGTCTCTGTCTCTCAAACACACAGACCGCTGCTCCGTCTCCACTCCCATCTTTAATTCTAGAGAGGATGCTGAAGGAACATCATATCAGACTCCCGTTCCCTCTTCCCAGGCTCCATAGATAAGCTCTCAAAGCTGAGGGCTGTACCGTCTTCTGGAGCCCAGTTTCCCTGCTAGTCTTTGCTGCCGTTCACACTGTTTCTTTACGGAGGCAGCTTCTTTGTCTCGGGGATCGAGGGTTTTCCTAAATCTCCCAGCTTTGCCCAGCCCCTGTCTGAGAATAGCTGGACTGGGATGAAACCACAGTGAGGGAGAAGGGTGGAGGTAGAGAAAGCTTCGGGTTTCTCTCCTGGACTGGATGCACTCTGCTTAATTAGCATGAGAATAGAAAGACGTTCTCCCTACCTCCCTTAGGGATGGAGAGGAATGAAGAGCAAAGACTCACGCTCTGTCCTACTCCATCAGAGATTCTGGGACTGGGAAAATGACCACTTTCACATTCCTCCGATCCTCTGCGGACCCCAGGACCCACGGTACTGAGAAAAGCTTTGATGGAGCCGGCTGGTGGATCTCCACTCCAGATTTTCCAGCTGTCCCTGTCCCCCCACCGCTCAGAGAGCAGGATGCTGAGATGGCTCGGTGATGCAGAAGGTATGTGCTTTTTCAGTTCTGGTGCTGATGCTGTGTGTGTGGTGAGGTCTCTGTGGCGCAATGGACGAGCGCGCTGGACTTCTAATCCAGAGGTTCCGGGTTCGAGTCCCGGCAGAGATGGTCACCTGGCAGGTACGTCTTTTATTTTATATGGTGTCATGCTAGGTTGATAGTTATATTTATTGCTCCCTGAGGGCTCTGGGAAGAGAAAGAAAACCCCTTTCCTTGGGAATCCTGGACCTCCCCTCGTTTTCTGTCTCCTCCCTCTTTGTTCTTTCCCTGTTCCTCCCTTATTAATTTTCTATTGTCTAGCGAAGGCTCAGATGCCTGCTACATCTCTTTGCTCAGCCTGACACAGCCTTTGAATCTTTTGCTTCGCAGAAAAATCACTGGCAAAGAGTGACCGGGATGCCTGGCCATAGGTTTTGAAACCACTATGGCTCCATTCCTTTACCTCTGAGCACATGAAAAAGCAGATCATCCCATATGCTGATAAGGAAAAGTCCAATTGTCCTCGAAGGTAACACTCACCTTGACCAAGATGGGTCAGGAGGTGGATGGGGTCCTGCAGAGGGAGAGGACCTGTGCTGTCTTTGTTGGTTATCCTTTTGTATTCCAAAGGATAGGCTTTTTGTGTGTGTGTGCTAGAGCTCATCACTCACTTCCTCATCTACAAGGTGAGATGTAATCATTGTTCTTCGTCTCAGTGGAATAAACTACACAGCAGCATGCTCATTATCCGCAGGAGACGAACTTGTCCCCAGAAAGTCAAGGTCTTACACTTCAATGGTCTTGACTGAAAAGTTCGCAGCCTTTCCTGCTTGCCGGACAGGCTTTGAGGTTGGTATCAGAATGTTCTTTTCATAATTCTTGGTTTCCAGCAAGCAGTTTTCTCACCAACTCTCTCATCCTGCATGCACTTCAGCTCTCTTTCCCTGCTTCATCTAATGGGCCATATTCAGGAAGATTGGGAGCTTGGTATACTGGTTTTCTATTTTGGGCTGGTCTGGCTCTCTCCATTTCATATTGTAGCCTCTAGTCGGTTAGCTCGAGGGAACCGCCTGAGCCGGGAACTGACCTCCACCTCAGGTGAACTCAGGAAACCTGAGGAGACTCACCTCTCCTCCTGACTGCTGGGAGTCAGCATCTCTCCAACCCAGAGCTCTGGACAGGTGACCAGAGGACACAGCCAGCTGTCACTTGTGCTCCGAAGAAGCTGGGGTGGGGAGAGATAGGAGAATCCGATCCATGCTAAGAAGTGGGGACTTGATACGGCAGACAGGAGGATTCTGGAAGGAGACTGATTTTTTTTTTTTTTTTAAGCTTGGGGACTTGTGTGTGTTTGCAGCAAGCTGAAACTCCTGAGATTCTTTTGAAGTTCTAGTCTGGTACTTTTAAAGGGACTTAGGAATCTTGCAATAAGAACCAATACAGCTTTACCTTCCTGAGTTACTTCGATGGAACACCAGTTCTGATATTAACTCTTTCCTGATAGCCCAATAGATACGGCCTTTGGACCTGAAATCCCTGTACAGCCCTTCTGGAGCCTTTTATTTTTAACTCAGTTTATCCTAGATCTTTTTGCTTTAAGGTCAGGCGTGAAAGGAAAAATTGGTCTGTGTGTGTGGATGGGGGCATGGGAGGTTGTAGGGAAGGAGTTTACAGAAGAGGCATTTCAGGGTTTTCAGCCATAATCCAGAATACCACCTACATCTTTCTAGTCCACTCCTCACTCCTCTGCATCATTCTATTATAATGGTGCTGCTGAATGCCAACAGTTTCTAGCACTGTGAAAGTTCGGGACAAGGGAATACATTCATCATGGCTCACTGTAAGCTTTTCTCGATGCTGGAAGCTCTCTATGAATGTATTCTTTATGAAATGTAGTCTTTATAAAATTGTGGGAGCTGGGATGGGGTGTGTGCCCAAGTAGGCAGTGAATTGAGATTCGTTCAAGTGCTTTATCAGGGTGCAATGTAGCCAGCTCCTCAGGTCAAGTTCTATATCTGTAAGAATTTAACTCCACAGATAATCCCCCAAACCTGATTGTAGCTAGACAGTGGTTTCCATTTTCTAACTTGGAATCAGGAGATCCTGGTTTAAGTTGCAGCTTTGCCAAGTTTCCAAGGCTCTCTGATCTTTAACTTGCTTATTTATTAAAACAAAATTGTACTGTCCATCTTCCAAATGTGAAAATGAATGAGAAAGTCCATTGTACAGCTCTATATAGCTCTGTAGAGCTGTGTACAAGTATATAGGGTTTGTTAGTTTGGGGGTTGCTTTTGTCTTACTCCTCGGCATGAAGAAAAGGTACCTGGCCAGACAGTAGGGGAATGAAAGGCCCTGAATGACCAGCCGCTGCCTGGAACCTCCAGGGTGGCTGTATGCCACCAGCTGGGGCTGGTACTAACCTGTGCTACCCTAACAAAGAGGATGGCATGGGCTTTCTGGCTGGTGGAGTCTTTCAGAGGGCAGATGGCCCCTGTGTGCCTTATGTAGGTGACTTCATCTCAGCCAGGTAGGTAGAGGTCCCTGCTGGCTACACCACTGAAGGGAACTAAAAGCTTCTACTTACTTAGGCATCACCCAGCTTTTAGCTCCCTCAGTCTTTGAGGGCTGATGTTTTGGGAACTTGTAGAAGAACATCACCAGGACCAGTGGCAAGATTTTCCAAATTGGTAAAAGTTCTTATATACGTGCTAGCAACATTTTTCTTAACACAAGAGAGAGAATTTTTAATTTATGAATATCATAAGTATTACATTTTAAAGATAATATAAAATAGAAATGGATAGATTTAAAAAAAAATAAAGTCACTTCACTGTAGGACTCAAGTGGTTCACAGGTGCTGAAAATGACCATTAATTACAAACTGTGCAGACAGGATATGTCTTATTTATTATTGTGTTCTCACCGCTTGAAATATGGTCAGCATTTGACGGATATGTTTGAAAGAATTAATGCTGACTTAGATTGGCTATAAATTATGTAGATAAGGAAGAGAAAGAGCCATAGTTCCTAGGGATCAGGAACACAGGCAATGTCTTCTTGCATTAATTCATCCACTTTACAAATATTTATCAAGCACCCACTTTATGCCACTTTCCAGGCACAGGGATCCAAAATAGCATTTCCCACTTCCCTCATGGAGTGCATATTTCTGTGACAGAGACAAAGAATAGGTAGGTAAATAATATTATGGTAGAATTGTAGGTAGAGATACCTGCCGGAGGAATCGATGATAAAAGAGTGATGTGAAGCCTGGTGGTCACGGAAGACTTTCCCAGGAGGTGGCATGTGAGTGGAGAGTAAATGAAGCAAGAGAGCTTGATGAAATTCAGATGATGGGCATTCCAAACAGAGAAACAGCAAGAGCAGAGAGCTTGGGGTGGGCATGAGCTTGATGACTTGGAGGGAAAGCACAAGGGTTAGTGTGGCTGGAGTGGAGACAGTGATGAAGAGAGTCAAGCTCAGAGATTAATATGGGACATGTTGGAACTTCCCGAGCAGTGCAGTGGTTAAGATTCCATGCTTCTAATAAAGGGGCATGGGTTAAATCCCTGATTGGGGAACTAAGATCCCACATGCCATGGTAGTGTGGTTAAAAAAATATATATATACGGGGCACGTCATACAGGATAATGTACTCAACCCCATCATGGCCAACTCTGCCTTGTGTGTTAAGTCTAGTATCTCCTCCCTTTTCCTTTACTATCCTGCAATGAAATTTATAGGTAATACAACATATAAGGATAATTAAAACAAACCAATAAAATGCCTTTTTTGAAATATAAGGAAATGTAATAAACACTATGTATTTTAATACAAAATGCCACACTAGCAGTCTTATACCCAAATGAAGAATCACCTCCAATGCAATAACTATAGATGCAGATATGCAAAAAAAGCACAGGTATATTATAAATATCACAAAGAATATCAATCATTAGCAGTGTTGTGATTTTCCAAACTGGTCCACACTTGTTGATAAATTTATGATCAAAATAAATTAAATATTCTTGCAAAGCATGCACCATTTTGCATTCCTGAATATTTTAGGAAATTTTAAACCATGCAGAAAATTGTATTTATATGGAAAAATGAGGTAGACTTTAGGCCCAGATACCAGCAACTAGCCTTTCGGTAGGTCATTCAAAAGAAGTGCACCGTGTGGGGCAGGTCTTCTTTGTATGAGATACATCTACATATTGCAGGACACACGAATTCCAGGTGCCCTTCCTCTCTGTAGCTAGTAGTGGTCCGCAATCATTACAGAAACAAAGCAAAAAAAAAAAAAAAATACTCCACCAAATTTTCAAATCACTACCCCAGGGCTATTGCAGACCAAGTGGTAAGTCTTGTAGATCAAGCTTTCCTTCATGCTAATGAAGTCATTGGTGGGTTTGAGCAGAGGAGTGGTGGAATCTGATTTATGTGTTAAAGGGTTAATTTTGACTGTTGGTAAAGAATAGCCTGTGTTGGGGAGAAGGGAACATTTTCTGGTCTGCTGGACACAACACCTTTTAGAAGCAGCCGGGTGCGGCACTGTGGTTCCCAAGTGACACCACTAGAAATGGAGGGTTTTATAACAATGTCCCCCTACAAAAGTGATCTGTCATTTCTGGAGAGCTAGCCTGGCACAGATCAGTTATATTTTGTCTAGGAACTAGTTAGTTTATTGTCCTTACAATGATTCCACTTACTAGCAAAACTGTTCATTTTCGTTTGCATTTAAAAGCCATAGGAAATGGAACCTACTCTCCTAAACATGATTTCAGTGTTTATGTCTTTTTTCAGTTCCTATAAATTGTAATGGAACAGAACGTCTTTAAACTTCTTTGTGTCCTCCTTGGAAGATGTATCTTTTTACTTCTGTAATGTAATGTTGTCCTATGATGGTTCTACTGAGAGAATGGACGGTGGGCGAGACACAGAGTCTTATGATACGAGAAGCTGGAAACACAAGCATAGCAGAGGAAACAGCTGTTTGGAGACGACATGGACCTGGGTCCGCATCAGCGGTCTTGCTGTCTACTTGTGTAACTTTGGGCATGCACTAGGTTTCTTGAGCCTTGGTTTCCTCTTCTAGAAGAGCCAACTAATATCTAGAATTAAATAAGGTAAAATGGAAAAGGGTCTGGATAGGTAGATCCATAATAGGTGCAGAAACAAACACTAGCTTCCTTTGTTTACAGATGGTTTGTCCAACCAGCCTTCTTCAGATTGAGCGTTTCAAGCTAGTTTCTTGGAGATCATGTGTGAGGCTCTGGGGGACTCAGCCACGGACCATATGTTTCAAGATATGGAGATACCTTGAAAATGCTTGGGCATAGTGGAGTGCTAGGGGGAGTAAGAAATGCATGATGCATCTTACAGTAGTCACCACCAAGAGGACTGTCTGTCTCCTGTGCTCACTAGGAAGCTCTGGACTTCTCTCTGGGGCTCTGAGCATAGACGCCTGCAGGAATCTGGGAACAAGGTTTCACAGGCCCCCATGGAGAGGGTCACGTGAAGTCTTTTCAACTAGGAGAAATGCTGGGCTTTAAAGCCAGGTATGAGCACCAGGGTGTCCAGAGAACAGACAGATTCCTGGGGAGCTGGGAGGAGATAGGGGCCCAGAGGTTGGCTGCTGTGTTCCTGGACAGGGCACTTTCTGGGAGTTGCCTGCCATGGACCCAACCCAGTCCTGAGTTTTGGAGGAGCATCATCTGGGAATCGCTAACAGCCCCTAATAATCTTCCTTTTGCTACATCTATAGTCCACTTTTAAGGTGGAACATGGTGCCATCCAAAATAGCAGACAATTTAGCACCAATTATACCTATTTTGAAGGCATATGCAGCTTATTTTCTTTTCTAATTATGCACAAACTTCCAACAGTACTTTAACATTTTTTTACTTAACTGTGCCCCTAACAGTGGAGGAGAGTGATTTTTTTACCCGCAGATGTCAGGAAGCAGAGACTGAAGTGGTTTTTGACAAGTACAATATTTCTTTGAAGTCTTATGCTTTATGCTATATTTTAGTACAGTTTTGGAGTTCTGCTTCATTATACCTGCATTTTTAGGCACATAAATAATTATCTGGCTGCAAACTTTATAGTAAAAATAATACCTGGCATGTCCCACATATGAGTATCTGGTATATACTAGTTATAAAAGCACAGAAATATATTAATATTAAAAATGAGTTTGTGACCCCTGAGTATTCACTCAGAGATGCCGGGGGAGGTAGCCTGGAGACAGGTTAAGTATACAGAAAACTGACAGAGAATGAACATTCATTCAGTTGCTCATTCAACAAATACTTAGCGCCTACTGTGTGCTAAGCATTGAACTAGGTGCTGGCGGGATACAAGGATGAACAGAGAGAGGCACAGATTAGCACGCAAATACATTGTAGAATTGCAACTACGAATGAAAGGGCAGAGGATAGAGGGGAGGACGTTTATGACAGAGGGAGCTGACTTCCTCGGAGGGGCCAAGGAAAGCTTCTTCCAGGAAATGTCTCTTGACTTGACTCTGAAGATCAGTAGGAAATAACCAGGCAGATAATGAAGGAAAGCGCTTTCCAGACAGAAGAACAGGGAGCACAGAGGTCTCATGGTGGGAGAGAGAATAAATGGCTAAAAAGTGAGTGTGGTTTGACTTCAGAGAGGCAGGCAGAAAGAGGCATGAAATGAAATTGGAGAGACAGGAAGCTGACCCACAGGGCTTTGTCATGACTGTAGGGGTTTTGTCTTTATCCGAAAAACAAGGCGAAACCACTGAAGGGTTTTAAGCCAAAGAATAACGTGATTAGCTTTGCGTTTTAGAATGATTGCCCCAGCTGCTGTTCAGAGGACAGGGTGGAAAGGTGCCAAGACAGACGCTGGAGCTGAATAGCAGTTCAGTAGTCGTTGTGAGAAGTGAGGTTAGCTTGGCTTGGGCGGTGGTGGTGGTGGTGTAGTTAGAGAAAAGTAGATGGGTTTTAGAGATATTTATGAGCAAAAATGTGCAGGATTTGGTAGTAGATTGGCAATGGTACAAAAGAAGGAGCTGTCAAATGTGACTCCAAGATTTCTGGCTTGCCTACTCTTGACCAAGACAGGAAAACCCTGCAAGAAGGCCAGGGGTAGGGTAGGTGAGCTCAGCTCTGAGCTCCTAACTTTGAGGTGCTTTGAAGCTGAGAGCTGGGTCAGGGTCTGAATCAATGATTTAATTTTGAGAGTTATCTGCATGTTGGTGGAATTTAAAGCCAAAAGTGTGAATGAGATCACACAAGAGAAAGAGTAGAGTGAGAAGGACCTAAGAATGAGCTAAGAAAAACTCTACTGTTTAATGGCACAGTAGAAAAAGAGAGAAGCAATGGCAGGGGAAGTGGGGGGGAAACCGGAATATCGTTTCTGAATTCAAAGGAAGGGAGCATTTAAGAAGGGACTTGATTGAGTGCCACGTGCCACTGCAGAGCCAAGAATAAGCAGAACTAAACTTATCCGTTAGAGTAAGACATCTGAAAGCTGGTGGCAGGTTTTTTTTTTTTTCCACTTTCTATGGAGTAAAAGGGCAAGAAACCAGATTGGGGTGCAGAGGGAAGGGGAGGGGAGGGCGAGGGGAGAACACAGAAAGGCCACTCTTAGATGGCTGGCTGAGAAGGGATGAAGGAAGGCTGGTGAGCTGGAAGGCAGGAAGAGCCAAGCAAGAATGCCTTTTTTTGTTTTTTCTTTTTAAAACTTTTCACTTTGGAAAACTTCAAATGTAAATAAATTCAGCAGAGTAGTATCATGAACCCTTATGTACCCATCACTTGGTGTCAGTAATGATTAACTCACGGTCAAACTTGTACCTCTGTGTCCACCCGTTTTATTTGTGTTGTCAGTGGGAGAGACTTGAGCTGTTTGAAAAACCCCCGGGGAGGAAATTACTGAGAAGGAGAATCTGAACAGTCAAGAGAAAGAAATAGAGAAGAAAAGTGTGAATGAGGCTTAGGGTTTCTGAGAAAGTGGGAGGGGCATGGGATGTAGAGCATGCTAAAAGGGAGTCACTTTGGCGCCTGGAGGGCCGCCTTCTGTCTTGCTGAAGGAAGGAAGGAGGGCAAGGGAGAAGATGGGTGCAGATGCAGATTTCCTTGTTGGCGTCTGGAAGATAAGACAGTTTGACCTGCTGATGGATGTGGCTCCTCCTCCTTCTTTTCCTCCTCCTTTTAAAGGAAGTCCTTTTAAAGGTAGTGATCATGCCATCTTCTGAGAGTAATTGGGAAAAAGAGAATGTTGGTATTTAAAGAGAGCATAGAAATCTGGGCTAGTTGTTGTGGAGAGAGAGAGAATGATGATATAGCAGAGAAGTGTGGCATATTTACTAGATGGTATTAAAGGACCAATTTGGAGGAGATAAACTGGCTCTGAGAAACAGATCCAATTTCACATACATATATATGTATATTTGTATGTCTGGCTTGTTAATGTGAGCCTTCATAATATGCTGTTACTCTAGTCCCCAGTGGAAGAATGTGTTTAGGTGCAATGTATTTACGTGTTCCACAGAGTGCATGGACTCCACAATCTCCTAAGTGTGTAAGTAGAATATATATATAAATATATAAAGGGAAATGATTTTAATTCTTAAAATGTAGGTGTGTCTAACCTGGAGAAGGAAATGGCAACTCACTCCAGTATTCTTGCTTGGGGAATCCCCATGGACAGAGGAGCCAGACGGGCTACGGTTCGTGGGGTCGGAAAGACTGAGGGACTAAACATAGCATAGGTATGCCTAACCGCACACAGGAGCTTGTGTTTCACATTAATTGGTTCAGGGCGCCACCTGCTGGAAATCTTACTTAACAATACCACCCTGGGTTTTCTGATGCAAAATCTAAAATCTTTTTTCTCTGAAGTCGGTGTTCTTGCATACAGCATTTCCCTTATGACATGTGAGCTCCATTTATTAGGTACTCTTCTACTTTTTTATTTGTGTGTCAAGTCACAGACATTAAACTATGTTCTTTTCTGACTTGATTTTGGTCAATGATCACATCTATCCCATTTCAGCACATGTGTTGTCTGTAAATCTCATCCATATACAAAAGAAGAGAAATAAAAATGTCAGACTTATCTGAAACGGCATGAGTGAGCAGTAGATTATTGGTTAAAGGTGTGTAAAGCATAAGAGATAGAGTCCAATTTTATCCAGCTTAAGAGATGTCTTATTTAGTAATCCCTCAAATTCAGATGTTGTCCATAGTTTCCTATCACAAATTCTTCACTTCAAGGTTCTTAAAGTAAAATATGTATTTCTCCATAGTTTCCAAAGTGACCCCTCAGGAAATCAGTCTGCTATAAAGTATCCTTTTCATGGTCTATCTTAATCTGAGTACATTATCATTCAAAACTTTTCTCCAAGATCTTTAGGTAACACCGTTAAACTATTTCTAGGTTTTTGTCAAATAATTATTTTCCTTTGAATTAAGTTACTGTATGGGAGAGTTCTGGGATAAATCACTCTTTTTTATTAGTTTTTTTAAAAATTTCTATTTTATTTTAAATTGGAGGATAATTATTTTACAGCCTCATCAACAGGAGTCAGCCGCAGGCATACACACGTCCCTTCCTTCTTAAGCCTCCTACCTCTCCATCCCACCCCTCTAGGTTGTCACAGAGCTGGCTTTGGGTTCTTTGCATCATAGAGCACATTCCCACTGGCTATCTGTTTCACGTATGGAAATGTATATGTTTCAGTACTACTCTCTCAAGTCATCCCACCCTCTCCCTCCTCCACTGTGAACAAAAGTCTGTTCTTTACGTCTGAGTCTCCTTTGCCGCCCTGCAAACAGGCTCATCCATGCCATCTTTCTAGATTCCATATATATGCATTAGTATACTAGAGTTGTCTTTCTCTTTCTGACTTACTTCCCTCTGTATAATAGGCCCTAGGTTCATCCACTGCATTAGCACTGACTCAGATGTGTTCCTTTGTGTAGCTGAGTGATATTCCATTGAGTATATGTGCCACATCTTCTTTATCCATTCTCTGTCAGAGAACATCTAGGTTGCTTCCATGTCCTCACTGTTGTAAACAGTTGCAATGAGCTAGTGCTTCAGTGAACATTGGGGTACATGTGCCTTTTACAATTATGGTTTCGTGAGAGTGTATGCCCAGAAGTGGGATTTCTGGGTCATATGGTAGTATTATTCCTAGTTTTTAAAGGAGTCTCCATACTGTACTCCACAGTGGCTGTATCAATTTACATTTGCACTGACAATGCAAGAGGGGTCCCTTTTCTCTCCACCCTTCCAGCGATGGATAAATCACTCTTAATTGCTTCTTCTCCTTTAATTCAGTCAACTCTTAATTATGGTCATTTTTTTCATATACAAATAATCATGATTCACAGGGAATTTAGAGAAATGCCAGTATAAAGTGCTGAGTTATTCACAAGAAAAGCAGCATTTGTTCATTTACTCAGCCAGTCCTCATTAAGTGCTTACTGTGTGCCAGGAACTTGGGGAAGCAATGGGGGAGTGTGGGGAACAGGACAGACATGATTCCGATCCTTAGAGAGCTCGCTGCACAGTGTGGAAGGCAGACATTGATTATAGCATCCCAACGTGTTCTGGTGAGCCCTCTGCTAAAATACATACAGAGAATGTCATGAAATATCTGGAAGGCTGAGAGTCATGGAAGTCTTCCTTGAAGAAGTGGTATGAAGCCATGGAGGAAAGGGAGAACAAAAAAACTCCAGGAAGGCTATGGTATAGGAGCCAAATGCTGAGAGCCAGATTATGGAGGGGCTGGTAAATCTTTCTAAGAAGTTTGGATTTTATTATAAGAACAGATACCAGCAATGAAAAATTTTAACAGTTTGTGTATGAATGGCAACAGGGGTGGCCACACTCAGATTTGTATTTTGGAAAGATTATTCTAGCTAAAGTTTGGAGAAGATCTGGAGGGAAAACCCTGATAGGACATAAGTTTCGAGGTATGTGTGATGTGGCATTGGCTTACATGAGGACAGTGGAGAAGGAGACAAGTGAGTGAATGTGAGAGATATTTAAGATGTTGAACAGATAAAACTTGGTGGAAATTGGTTGTAAGGCATCAAAGGAAGAGACGAGTCCAGAATGGCTCCCAGCTTTCTGGCTTGAACAAAAGGAGGCGACCCTTAGTGAGACAGCAAGTACTAGACGAGATGTAGATTCTCAAGGCCAGAGAAGCTGAGTATTGCCCCTTGGGCATGTTGAACTTGAGGTGTCTAAGGTGTATTGGTAGATATGTCTAGTGAATAACTAGATATATGAGCCAGGAGCACGGGGAGGAATCTGGGCTGGAGATACAAGTCAGGATGATCAGCCTGTTGAGAGTAAATTGATGTTTTGGAAGTGGTCAGTACCTCACCGAACATAAAGAAAAGAATGACTAAGAAGCCCTGAAGAACACATCTTTTAAGGAATCATTAAAAGAGGAGGAAGCCAGCACAGAAGACCAGCCAGAGAGGCTGGGAGACAACCAGGAAGGCCAGTACCAGAGACAGTGGTAAGAAGCTTCCAAAAAAAAAAGACATGTGCAACAGAGGCCAAAATTACTGATAACAACTGATGTTTTTCTTTAGGATTTAGTGACACGTGGCCTTGTCCAGTGCAGGTCCAGTGAAGGGACACAGTCAATTTCAGTGAGTTCACATACAAGTAAGGGATGAGGAAGTGGGGGCAGTGAATTTAGAAAATGAAAATATCTGTTGTAAACTGGAGTTTGGGGACGCAGTGGGAACTGGCAGGAGAAGTATGGTTAGGGAGAAATACTGTTGTTTCTTGCTCTTTGGAAAGAAAAGGGTTGAGAATGTTTCAGTGTTCACAGAAATTATCCCATAAAGAAAGAAAAGCTGAAGGAAACAAGAGAAGAAGTATTCACTTGATAGTTTAGTCCCTGAGAAGGCAGCCAGAGATAATAGATACATAAATAAATAATTCACTGCACCCCTTTTTTGTGTACAGAAACTGTCCTAGGAGCATTATCTCATTTGACTCTTATGCAGCCTCTCTGAGAAGTTCTATTATTATTAGCCCATTTCTTCGAGATGTGGATGCTGAGGCACAGATAGGTACCAAGGCCACACAGCCATGGTGGGGCTGGGATTCATATCGGGGTATGTGACTTGAGACTTGTATACTTGATCGCAAGGCTCTGTTGTGGGATCCACAGTCTAGCTGGAGACATAAATGGGAGGTGTCCACCCTTGCTCTTGTAAGAGATCTGGGGAGGAGGGGCTGGTCTGGATGCTGACAGGTGTCAGATTTGTTGGCATTATTAATTTCATAGGGATGCCATAACAAATTACCCCACTCTGGGTGGTGTCAGAGAAGGCAATGGCACCCCACTCCAGCACTCTTGCCTGGAAAATCCCATGGACGAAGCAGCCTGGTGGGCTGCAGTCCATGGGGTCGTGAAGAGTTGGACACAACTGAGCGACTTCACTTTCACTTTTCACTTTCATGCGCTGGAGAAGGCAATGGCAACCCACTCCAGTGTTCTTGCCTGGAGAATCCCAGGGACGGGGGAGCCTGGTGGGCTGCCGTCTATGGGGTCGCACAGAGTCGGACACGACTGAAGCGACTTAGTAGCAGCAGCAGCATCTGCTCTCCCTCCCTCTGAAGGGTCCCTTGTCTGGGGCTGCATACCTCTGGTCCCTGCCTCTGTCTTCACTTAGCTGGCTTCTCTGTGCCTCAGAACTCTTTCTGCCTTTCCCTTATCAAGAGACCTGTCGTTGAATGTAGAGCTCACCTCAAACCCAGGATGATCTCATCTGGAGACTCTTAGTTACATCTGCAATGATTCTTTTTTCCAATTAAGTTCAGAGATTTTGAGGGTTAGGATCTGGACATATTTTGGTGGGGGAGGGGGTACGATTCAACCCACCGCAGTTAGAAAGATGAAGGAGTCTCTGTCTGATGGATCCCTGTATTCTATGGAGTAGAGTATGAGTACTTTTCTGAGAGTGAACTCAGAAGTAGAGGGGTCAAGTACCTGAGGAGTGAGGAAATCTGGCAGTGATTATTATTGAAATGTGGAGAGTCGCCTGAAGAGGAAACACAATATGTTTGTGGAGCAGCATAAAGAATGCAGATAAAGTTTGTTATCATTAATTTATAGCTGTGTGATTTTCTCTAACAGCTATTTGCAGCCGGGTATACGCATGGAGAAAGCTGACAGATGAAATGGCAGGAGTCACAGTCAAGAGGGAGGGGCACAGGTGAGGGGAAGCAGGACAGAGGGGGAGGTTTAGGGTACTGGCGGGGCGGGGGGGATTCTGTCCATAGGAGCAAAGCTGGCAGTGTGTGGAAACAACGTCCGAGGAGGACTAATGGATGGGTCAAAAAGCAGGTGAAACCCTGAGAGCAATTCAGTGAACTATCTATGGTGCTACAAGGTTATTCTCAGAGTGTGGAGTATTTGATTGTATTGTTTTACATGAGGAAAAGAATCTGGTTGCAGTAGAGGCAAAAGAGGGTTAATGGAAATGGACAAGTCAAGAGAGAAGGCAGGGATATAACAAAACAGAAACAGATTCAAAGTCATAGAGAACGGTGGTTACCAGGGAGAAAAGTGAAAGAAGGGTAAGGGATTAAGGGGTACAAACTACTGTGTATAAAATAAATAAGTTTTAAGGATATGTTATGCATCACGGGGCATATAGCCAGTGTTTTATCATAAGTCTAAGTGACATATAATCTATAAAAATACTGAATGATTATGTTGCACACCTGAAACTGATATAATGTTATAAATCAACTATACTTCAATTTTTTTTTTTTTTTTAAAGAAAAGGCAAGATTCAGGACAGGCCACCCATGTGAACACAGAGTTACACAGAAAAAGGACAGGACCTGGGTGGCAAATGCTGCTGATAGTGTGATGTTTGACTTGGGACTCAGTGGTTGGAAGAGGCTATTAAGGTGGGTGTGGTTCCCTTGGAATGACACTGGATGCTGTGTTAGTGAAGAGTCTAAGAGGAACAGAACCAATAGAGAGAGAGAGAGAGAAAGTGTATGTGTGTGTTTACAGAGAGGGAGGGAGAGAGAGAGTTATTGATTGATTTATTATTAGGAACTTATGTGATTATGGAGGCCGAGAAATTCAGACCAAGGAGAATAGATAATATAGCTCCATTCCAAGGCAGGAGAAGACTGATGCTCTAGCTTGAAGAGAGTCAGGTAGAGAATAATTGTTTCTTAACCTTTTATTCTACTCAGGTTGTTAACAGATTGGATGGAGCCCATCACATGGCGGGGGGGTGTAATTTGTTTTACTCAGGCTACAGATTAAAATGTTAATCTTATCCAGAACTGTCCTCACAGATACACCCAGAAATGATGTTTGACCAAAAATCTGAGCACTCCCTGCCCCACTCAAGTGGATACATAAAATTAACCGCCACAAACACCTTGATTACATGAATAGTCTTACTCTACTGGTCCTGGTCTCCCTGATTTTAAATGAAGGGGTAAAGAAGATTATTACTAAAGGTCCCTCTAATTTTAACTTTCATGTTTTGCAGTATAATTTCAAACCCTTAGGGTGGGAAGAAAATGTTAGTTGCTCAGTCATGTCCAACTCTTTGTGACTGCATGGACTGTAGCCTATCAGGCTCCTCTGTCCATGGAATTCTTCCAGGCAAGGATACTGGAGTGGGTAACCATTCTCTTCTCCAGGGGATCTTTCTGACCCAGGAATTGAACTTAGGTCTCCTGCATTGTAGGCAGATTCTATACCATCTGAGCCACCAGGGATATCCTGGTAGAAGGGTAGAAAAAAACATCATGTTAAAATTCTCCTTAATTAAACATAACCCAGAAATGACTCCTGGGAATCCACAGATCTTAGAAAGTAATGATTATACTCAAATTCTGGCTAATAGTCACTATTTACCTGCTTAAAAAAAAATTATTTATTCTTGATTGCACTAGGTCTTCGTTGCTGCATGCGGGCTTTCTTTAGTTTCTGCAAGTGGGGGCTACTCTTTGTTGCAGAGCACTGGCTTTTCATTGCGGTGGCTTCTTTTGGTGAAGAGCCCAGGCTCTAGGTACGTGGGCTTCAGTAGTTGTGGCTGTTAAGTTTCGTTGCTCCATGGCATGTGGAATCTTCCTGGACTAGGGATTGAACTTGTATCCCTGCATTGGCAGACAGATTTTTATCCACTGCGCCACCAGGGAAGTCCTCTTTAAAAAACAAACAAACAAACAAAAACCCATAAAAGTCTCGACAAAACTTTCAACAGCACAACCACAGAAATTTCTCCTTCTTTTCACACAGAAACTATTAACACATGGTTCCAAAATCTCCCTGGGCAGCAAGAACTAGTTCTGGGTTGTTCTCTGTCTTCTCTGAATGTGGATTAAGTGATATTATGATGGGACAGCAGTCATCTCAGGCGAGTCTCTCATTTAGATCAGTGTAGCAAACTTGCCAGCAAACAATGAATTCCAAGTTGTTACCTTTGCTTGAAATCTGTGCATTTCATAGGTGGGCTGAATATTTCTTTTTAAATAGGTGTATCTGAAAATAATAAATACAGTCCTTCCTGGAAGCAGAGGGTTGGGATGAGAGGACGTTTTGAAGCATAGTACATTTGCCTAGTTTGGGGTTAAGGAAAAGAGAGTGGAAGTTCAGCCCTCAGTTTACACGCTTCTGCTGGAGGAGTTAGATAGAGAAGAATCTTCTCAGATTGGCGCACTTTATCTTTACTCCACTTGGAAGGCCCTTCTTCCATTTCCTCGCTTGATGACTTGAAACAGCCTCTGAAATGTCAGACTCCTTTAGGCAGCTTTTCTTGGCTTCCCTCCCCACCCAGTCTCAGTGATCAGGTGCCCTAGCTTTGTCTGCCTGTCCCCTCCTCTGTGTACGTCTGTCATGGCGTTCCCCATGGCATATTTACTTGTCTTTTATTTCTGTCTCCCCTACACAAAGGCTGACACATGAGGCGATAAATTCATTTATACCGAAGTCACTTAATTGTGTACTTTTGATGAATTTGTCATTATCTTGCTCCCTCTGCTATGTCTGGCAACTATTTTATATCAATCACTATGCTAGCAACAAGGAGCATACAGATAAACAAAACATAGGAGGTCCTGATACTTGTGAAGTGTGTATTCAGGTAGGAGAGACTGACAAAGAGGAAAGCAGTAGAAGAAAAGTAAATAGTTCAGTTCAGTTCAGTCGCTCAGTCGTGTCCGACTCTTTGCGACCCCATGAATCGCAGCACGCCAGGCCTCCCTGTTCATCGGTAGCCACTATTTGTAATTACTCTGTCACAAAGGGAATAAATGAGAGACAGACAGAGGCTGATGGGTGAAGGTACTCTGGGTAAAATGAGTAACAAGCCTCTCCCAGTAGGTGATGCAGGAGAGAAGTAGGGAGGCAAATACTTCAGGCAGAGGAAATGGCAAGAGGAGGAGCTCAGTTAAATGTGGATGGAGCAGAATGAGCCAGGCATCCTGGAAAGATATAGGAGTGGGATCACTCAGAGATGTTACCCATAGTTAAGAGTTTGGAAGAGAGGACTTGGGAGACGAGTGAGGAAGTGCTGCAGGAGCACCATCAGTGAAGGGGATGGTACTGGCTTGAAGTCATGCAAGGGCAGTAAAGACAGAAGAATGTGGCTTGAGATTATATGTTAAAGATAAAAATTGGTCATGTTTTTGATAGTTTAGATGAGAATGATGAAGGAAAGAAAGGAATCAAGGATGTCTCTTACTGAACTAATGGACTGCTGTGTACTGATTTGGGAAGATTTGGAAGAAGGAGAAAGAAACAGCCTCAAGATCCTACTGTACAGCATAGGGAACTATATTAATATCCTGTGATAAACCATAATGGAAAAGAATATGAAAAAAGAGTATATATGTATGTAAAACTGAATCACTTTGCTGTATAGCAAAAATTAGCATGACATTGTAAATCAGCCTTTGGTCACCTAATCTATGACAGAGGAGGCAAGAATATACAATGTTGAAAAGACATCCTCTTCAATAAGTGGTGTTGGAAAAACTGGACAACTACATATAAAAGGATGAAATTAGAACATTCCCTAACATCATGCACAAAAACAAACCCAAAATGGGTTAATGACCTAAGTGTGAGACCAGACACTATAAAAGTCTTGGAGGAACATGTAGGCAGAACACTCTTTGACATAAATCATAGCAAGATCTTTTTTGATTCACCTCCTAGAGTATTGAAAATAAAAACAAAAATAAACAAAAGGGACCAAATTAAACTTAAAAGCTTTTGCATAGCAAAGGAAACCATAAACAAAATGAAAAAAACAAACTTCTGTATGGGAGAAAATATTTACAAATGAAGTAACCAACAAGGGATTAATTTCCAAAATATACAAACAGTTCATGCAACTCAATATATATATATATATAATCTAGTCAAAAATGAGTAGAAGACTTAAATAGACATTTCTCCAAAGAAGACCTACAGATACAGATGGCCAACAAATACATGAAAATATGCTAAACGTCACTATTAGAGAAATGCAAATCAAAACTACAATGAGATACCACTTCACACTGGTCAGAATGGCCATTATTAAAAATCTACAAACAATAAATGCTGGAGAGTATGTTGAGAAAAGGGAACCCTCCTACACTGTTGATGGGAATGTAAATTGGTTGGTTCAGTCACTATGGAGGACAATTTGGAGGTTCCTCAAAAAACTAAAAATAGAACTCTCATATGATCCAGGAACCCCACTTCTGGGCACATATACAGGGAGGAAACCATAATTCAAAAATGACATATGTACCCCAGTGTTCTTTGCAACACTGTTTACAACAGCCAGGACATGGAAGCAATCTAAATGTCCATCAACCGAGGAATGGATAAGGAAGATGTGGTCCATATATACAATGGAATATTACTCAACCATGAAAATGAATGAAATAGTGCTATTTAAAGAGACATGGATAGACTTAGAGACTGTCATACAGAGTGAAGTAAGTCATAAAGAGAAAAGCTGCTGCTGCTGCTACTAAGTCGCTTCAGTCGTGTCTGACTCTGTGCGACACCATAGACGGCAGCCCACTAGGCTCCTCTGTCCCTGGGATTCTCCAGGCAAGAACACTGGAGTAGGCTGCCATTTCCGTCTCCAATGGATGAAAGTGAAAAGTGAAAGTGAAGTCGCTCAGTCGGGTCCGACTCTTAGTGACCCCATGGACTGCAGCCCACCAGGCTCCTCCATCCATGGGATTTTCCAGGCAAGAGTACTGGAGTGGGGTGCCATTGCATCATATAATATCTCCTATATATGGAGTCTAGGAAAAATGTACAGATGAACTTATTTGCAAAGCAGAAATAGAGACAGAGGGAAAGAACAAATGAATGGATACCAAGGTGGGGAAGGGAAGGGTGGGATGAACTGGGAGATCGGGATTGAGATATGTACACTATTATGTATAAAATAGATAACTGATGAGGACGACAGAGGATGAGATGGTTGGATGGCATCACCAACTCAATGGTCATGAGCTTGAGCAAGCTCCAGGGGATACTGAAGGACAGGGTGCAGTCCATGAGGTCACAAAGAGTCGGCCAGGCCTGAGCGACTGAACAACAATGATGAGGACCTACTATATAGCACAGGAAACTCTATTCAGTGCTCTATGGTGGCCTAAATGGAAAGGAACTCCAAAAAAGAAGGATATCTGTATACATATAGATTAATCTCTTTTCCCTGTGGCAGAAAATGACACAACATTGTAAAGCAACTAAACAATAAAACTTAAAAAAAATGTGAGTCAGCTATATTTCAATAAAAAAAAAAACAGGCTCAAGAGGAAGATAAGTGTTCTATTTACATTTGAGATATGTGTAAATTTTCCAAGAGAAGGCTAGTAGTTAATAGAAGCAGGTAGTTGGATATGAGTCTTAAGCTCAGAAGAGCTCAAAGACTTCACATGTAAATTTAAGAGGCCTCCACATAAAGATCCTACATAGATCTGTGGAAATTGACAAGGCTCTTTAGAGAAGAAAAGGTAGAGAGAAGAACAAAGAGGGCTCAGACCAGTTCTTTGGACCTCCCTGATTCGGCATTTGAGTAAAGGAGGAACCATTCAAAGAAACAGAAACAGCCAGTAAAAGAGAAAGTGATTTTTAGGAAGCAAAAAAGAAGAGTTTCAAGGAAGAGGAAATATCATTGCTGAGAAGTTCAGTAGGATGACTGAGAAATGTCCACTGAACTTTTTACAACCTGGAGGTCATGGGCACTTTGGCAAGAACCATTTCATTGAGAAGTGAGAGCTGAATTTATATTTCAGTAGCACAAATTTGAGTGAGAATTCAGGAATCGAGGCAGTGTGTGTCCAGAATCACACTTTTCAAGAAGTTTGGCTATAAAAGAGCTCTGATAGATGGACCAGGAGTTATGGAGAGGTGTGGATCAGTGAAGGATTATTGTTATATTTTTAAGGAGAAATCGTGATTATGGTTTTTTTTTTTTTTTTGCCAATGAATATAATCCAGGAGAGAGGGAGAAGTTAGAGGTTCTGAAGAGAAAAGATAATGTTAAGGCTTGATTTAAAAAACAATGGTACCCAGTGCCAAAGGGGAAAGATGAGCTTCGAGAGGGAAGAAGGATGTGATTAAGGCCAGTGAATAGGTGGGTTCGTAGGTAAAAAGATGTGGGGCTTCACCTCCAGTAGCTTCTATTTTTTTCTCACTGAAGAATGAGGTGAAACCATGAACAAGGAGTGAACAAGTGCTTGGACCTTTCTGCTTCTCATGGCATGAAACTAATTTTGCTGGTTCTTAAGATAGTCAGTGGTAAAGAATCTGCTTACAATGCAGGAGATGCAGAAGACATGGGTTCCATCCCTGGGTTGGGAAGATCCCCAGGAGGAAGGTATGGCAACCCACTCCAGTATTCCAACATTTCGTAGAAACCTGGAAGGTCGCTGCTCTTTGGCTTTTTAACTCTTTTTATTGTCAGGGACAGATTCCTCTTCATCTATGCTTTTTCTTTTCTGAAATTAGTTTGTGTGGTAGTTAATAGTTTTTTGGTGAGATTCAAAATTCTGTATCTATCATTGCCCCCCAGTCATGCTGCAGGGGTGAAGGCTGGCCAGGACACCTGGCTGTGTGTGGTAGGAAGAATTGATTGTCTTAGTTTCTAGATGGGGCTTCTTAAAGGCTTTGGAGGAGACAGGTGTATGAGAAAGAGAAGGCATTTGTACAGGAGAAAAGAAAAATGGAAATGATAAAAAGGAAAGATTACGTTTTGCCATGTGCTGCACAATACTTAACACTCACATCTATCTTCCACAGAACATTTAATAAAATTTGTGCTGCTTGTCAAAGTTGACACTGCTGCTTCCTGGGCTCAGCGTGGAGTAACAGCAGAGGCTACCCAAGGGATAGCCCATGCACATTTGGGTTACATTAAGCTTTTATTGTGAAATAAATTATTCATAGCCAAGGATGTACATAGAATATATGAACAGTTTAAGGTGTATAATTACAATCATAAAATAAGCGCTCAAGTTCCAACTAGCCAACTTAAAAAGAGAACACTGCCAGTTCCTCTGAAGATGCCTGGGTGAACCTCCGCAATAGTGAGAGATTAGTTGCTCAGTCGTTTCCGACTTTGGTGACCCCATAGACTAGCCTGCCAAGCTCCTCTGTCCATGGGATTCTCCAGGCAAGAATATTGAAGTGGGTTGCCGTTCCTTCTCCAGGGGATCTTCTTGACCCAAGAATTGAACCTGGGTCTCCTGCACTGCATACAGATACTTTACTGACTGAGCTACGAGGGAAGCCTCAATGGTATCCCTCTCCTACTTCCAGAGATAACAAATCACCCCCTTAGTTTTCTTTATTGCTAAATAATAATATGTTGTTGTTGTTCAGTCACTAAGTTGTGTCCAAGTCTTTGTGACCTCATAGACTGCAGCACACCAGGCTCCCCTGTCTTTCACTGTTTCTCGAAGTTTGCTTAAATTCATATCCATTGAGTCAGTGATGCCATCTGACAATCTCATCCTCTGTCATCCCCTAGCTTCATTTATTTTTAAACTATATGGAAACACATTCTTTTGTGTTGCTTTGGTTCCATCATCATTGTACTTTTTGAGATTTATCCATGTCCTTAGATGTTCAGCAGTTTATTTATGTCCATAGATGTGTAGTGCTCCATGTTATGGAAATACCACAGTTTATTAATACACCCTGCCTTTGACAACATGTGATTTGTTTCCAGGTTTTTCTGTTATAACCAGTGCTGCTAAAATATTCTTATATCTCATGGTGCAAGAGTTTTCAGATTATATACTTAAGAATAAAATAGCAGAGTCATAGGTTATATCCCTAGTCAATCTCATCAAGGTATACTTTTTTGCTTTCCAAAGTGATTTTTATCAATTTTATGTTGTCTTTTCAACAAAGACAATAAGGATTATATCAAATATGAATAATAACAGAGATTTTGCAAACCTGGAGGCAATGTTATTAGTTGGTCCTCTCTGTAGCGACAGCCACAGTGCAGGAAATGGGTAGACACTCAGGCCGGTGAAATGTTGGTGGTACATGCTCCTTTGTTTCATTTTTTTTTCTTCTCTAACCTTCATTCTCAGACAGGAATATCTTTTAACACATGGGTGTGGTTAGGAGTCTCCTAGGAGGCTGAGAATGTCAGAAAACAGGAGATTCAAAGGTCGAGGTAGAAAAAGAAGGGGACATTGCCCTGCACACATATTTGAGGATCTGGAATGTCCAACAAACAGTGAAGGGGTAGGGGTTGCTGTGCAAACATTTTTGTCAGAAATTTTGGCCCCAGAGTTGAAATGCTTTTTGCAGCTAGGAATTCCGGTGGAATTCCTGTGGTCACTGTTGGATGCGTTAGTGAGAACTGCAAGTTTTTCTAACCTTTCATCCCCAAAGAATATGGAAATGCAAGTATCATCCTGCCTGAAATTTTGATACCCTGACACTAAGGTAACTTTGCCCTATGTTTCCTGGCGTAAGAGTACCTGGTACCCACACAGCTTCCTCTCTGCATCCTCTTCCCTTCTAGGGGATCAGCCATTAACCAATCACGTTAGAAAAACAACCTTGAATCCTCTCAAGATCCCTGAAAATTAGATATTGTTCCAGTTTTAGAGATGAGAAAACTGAGGCTCAGAGATGTGAGTAACTCACCCAAAATTAGGTCACTTCTAAGTGGTAGACTAGAAAGCTGAAGCCACACCTGTTTAACTGCATCTGTGTTTTTCCTCCCTGTTCTTTCCCTGTTTTTCTGTTCCCTGTCTTGTCCTTTATAACCATATGGTCCTGAACAAGTGTCTTCTGTCTGAGCTTTAGATTAAAAATTAGCAGTTCACATAGGTTTAATGAACATTTATTAAAAAATGAAAATCACCCTATGGACATCTCATATTCTAGTGAGAGCAATGTTCTGAGCTGGCAAAAGATCTTTCTCCCTCTATCTTACTACTGATCTTGTTGCTACTATTTTTATAAGTGTCTTCTAAATCTACTCTCACAGCCTGTGGCTAAACATGTGAGTTTCAGTTCAGTTCAGTCGCTCAGTCATGTCCGACTCTTTGCGACCCCATGAATCGCAGCACGCCAGGCCTCCCTGTTCATCACCAACTCCCGGAGTTCACTCAGACTCACGTCCATCGAGTCCGTGATGCCATCCAGCCATCTCATCCTCGGTCGTCCCCTTTTCCTCCTGCCCCTAATCCCTCCTAGCCTCAGAGTCTTTTCCAGTGAGTCAACTCTTCACATGAGGTGGCCAAAGTACCGGAGTTTCAGCTTTAGCATCATTCCTTCCAAAGAAATCCCAGGGTTGATCTCCTTCAGAATGGACTGGCTGGATCTCCTTGCAGTCCAAGGGACTCTCAAGAGTCTTCTCCAACACCACAGTTCGAAAGCATCAATTCTTCGGCGATTAGCCTTCTTCACAGTCCAACTCTCACATCCATGACCACAGGAAAAACCATAGCCTTGACTAGATGGACCTTAGTCGGCAAAGTAATGTCTCTGCTTTTGAAAATGCTATCTAGGTTGGACATAACTTTTCTTCCAAGGAGTAAGCGTCTTCTAATTTCATGGCTGCAGTCACCATCTGCAGTGTTTTTGGAGCCCCCCAAAATAAAGTCTGACACTGTTTCCACTGTTTCCCTATCTATTTCCCATGAAGTGATGGGACCAGATGCCATGATCTTCGTTTTCTGAATGTTAAGCTTTAAGCCAACTTTTTCGCTCTCCTCTTTCACTTTCATCAAGAGGCTTTTTAGCTCCTCTTCACTTTCTGCCATAAGGGTGGTGTCATCTGTATATCGGAGGTTATTGATATTTCTCCTGGCAATCTTGATTCCAGCTTGTGTTTCTTCCAGTCCAG